>UELU01144707.1:0-75354 GCA_900490025.1 Megastigmus dorsalis
TGTGTGTGTGTGTGTGTGTGTGTGGTGCGTGCAGGGCTTTGACGAGAGAGTCATGTGAAAAAATTTCTTCGAGCATTTGAATACGACGATTGTGCATTGTGTGATGCGCGCGCGTTTACCGGGAGCTTTGTAGAGACGCGACGCTGGATGAGACGAATCTTGCGAGGCAGCCCGTATGCCATAAGGTTACATGTCGATAATAAAGAAAGTCTTGGTTTGAAAGGAACCGGGGGATATGACTTATAAACCAGGCGTGGAAATATTTGTGCTGCATTATGTCTGCGTTGGAGCGCAGCTCTACTTTCACATCGCAATGTTTGTAGAGGAGTTTGTTGTTTGAACAACTGCCACGTTTTAAAATCACATTAGCCCAGTTTTAATTTGCAGCTGAATGTCATTTTCCGCGATCAAATATTGTATACCTTGGAGAAGGGACTTTACATTGAACGCGTTAATTCAAGTTGAGATCACCTTGTTTCGAATAACGATATTTGTTTTCTGTAAGTTCCAGCTAATTACTTGCATAAATAGATATTGCAGTCGCTATACCAAATAAAATGAAGTACAATGAAGAAAAGATGTTTATATTTCAGGGTTGACATTTTCTCTTTGATTATTCTAGCACTAATTACTAAAAATTAACTATTGAAATTCGTAAAACGATACAAAGAATTCTTTCACTGTTTATGCACAAAAAGAAAGCGGAACTGTGAATCGCGAAAAGCTGCACAGAGCATTTCATTTCACCTGAATCGCCTGTATCATTCGCACAGTGGGGCGAAGACGGGCAAGAAAAGCGCCTCCCAGGAGACAATATCCTCAAAGTTTTTGGCGCACGGCGAACCCATGACTCAGCAAAAACCAGATCGAAACGGGCCTCCGGAGACTCATTGCTTTTGCCCTTGGTTCTACCGTCGCTCTATCACTGACGCCTCTATGTCTCGAAAGAGCAGACGATACGAAAATATTTTGAGCCTTGCGAGACGTGCATTTCATATGCACTCGGAAGCAGAGGAAATGACGAGCTAATGTCCACAAGATACTTCTAATATACGTGTGTCCCTTTGGGAGGGCCTATGGTCGTGCACATTGGTTTCAAATTGGAAAGCATAGCTAGCGACTAAATATTTTGGCAATTGAATGGCGCCGGAACGGAACGAGAAGAGAGATAAATCGTTGGCGATCGATCATCCCGTGCTGGACCGAATGATCGACGCGAACTACGAAAGTGAATCACCGATTTTGTCAGTATAATACTGGACGATGATCAGCTTGTCATAATAAGCGATACGAGTCACTGCCGGATTCGATTCGGCGTATTCCTTTTTGTCTGCTCTCTCTCTCTCTTTCTCTCTCTTTCTCTGGTGGCTTCTTCTTTTTTTTCTCTCAATAAGCTTTTTTGTAGCACGCTAATTATTTCAGCGTTAATTGTTCGCTTTTATTGACTGATTGTTGGTTATTACCTGCTTCTTATTATCTAATACCGCCGAACTTGTTGAACACTGTGAAAAATGATAAATCGCATTAGGTGCGAGATTACATTAAATTTATATTTAGAAAATTAACGGTCATGAACGTTAATTTTCAATTAGAAACTAATTCAAGCCATATAAAAAAGAAAATTTTTATAATTAAGTTACTAAGGAACACTAAGCTAAGGAAACGAAATTTTCTAATAACGAATATTTAATTTATCGCCAAATTTTGTAACGTAAAATTACATGATATATTATAACCTATACAGATTAAATCAATTCTAATTTAACTGGAATCTAATTCCAGATTAAAATAATTCTATGTACAGTTTTAGTCCAGCATACTGGTTCGTGGAGCATGATAGAAATTTTCGACAGGAAAAAACTATCGCTTGTACCAGCGGTAACTTTCAAACATCAAAATACAGCGACTCTTATTATCAACCTGGAGTATTATATATGCATCAAAGGATTAACTTTCATCTTAAAAATAGATCGAAATTTTCCATACCCATTTGAAAATACGCATAACTTCTTTCGAACTATACGGATTGCATTTGCCTACTTGCAGTTACTTTGCCGGGGCACGTTTAATTAAGCAAGTTTTCCTCGCCTTCTCGACAGTCGCACTTATCAGAAGTTTTCTCTGCGTCTATCTCATGGCTGCGAATGGTGAGCGATCAACAAGTAATAATAATGACGTGGCTTAATAAACTGTGAAAGAGATGATAAATCGCGAACGATCTAGGTGTATATATATATATATATATATCCCTGCGACGGCAGGCCAGGAAGCTTTTCCTCCGAGGCGCTTTATTAAAACCTCGCGCTGATGGACTGTTACAAGCATTACAGGTCTGATTCTGAGCTGTTCGCTCGAACCAGAAATTTCAAATACTTTGGATCTCTCTCTCTCCCCCCCCCCTCTCTCCTTCTTAGGGCTCAATCATTATTTTCGTGTCAATCATCCGCCTGCCATGGTGCTCCACCGCACTCGTTAGTTCTTTTTTTCGAAACCTCTGAACTGAAACTTAATTGCCATTTCTACGATTAAATATTAATAACGAATCGAGAAAAAGGGGTACATGAACACCAGACCCTTGAAACGCTTGCTTTTGTTCTTGAACACAGTTCTGTAAGAGAATACAAGAGATAGAAAAACACTTAATAAAACTATTCGGTCCTGAGACTAACTTCGATACGAAGGATATAGTAAAAAACTTGACTTGATAGTTGTTTATTGCGAAGAATTTTAATATGTTTTTTTTTAAACAAAGACATTTGGGTGTTGTCAAATAGAAGTACGAACCTTATACAAAAAGCTAACTTTATGAAAAGAATACTTCGAACCATTATCATGTTTTAAATATAAATTCACGACCATAGTCCAACCGACCGTAGTAATTAGGTTAGTCGAAGTTAATATAATTCCGGTTGTATTTATATAATTGATCCTAATTTATTCATTTATAAAATTTCTAACATTGAATTAATCATAATCATTCTTAATACAATTCCAGTTGCCATTCTAAACTTTCTGTCTTGTGGCTAAATTTATAACTAAAATTTTTCCATCCTACCCATTATGCACCCCAACCAAAAAGGCCATTTAATTCACCTACATTCATTTTCATCTCGTCAAATTTCATGTATTTCTATTCCACTGCAATATTTCTACTTGGCGTATCTCGAACAAGAAAAGGGGGATGAGAAAGAAGAGAGCGAGAAAGAGAGAGAGAGACAGAGAGGCAGTTCGCGCTCACAATAATCAGAATGCCGCGTATTAGATCGCATTCCTCCGCGATATACCGAGCTGAAGCATCTGACGCTCGAGGACTCCGGGAATCCTCAGTAGAAAGAGATAGAGAGAGAAAGAGAGAGAGAGAGAGAGAGCGAGAGAGAGAGAGAGCGAGAAGGAGAAGGTGGCGGATGGGAGTACAAGAGCGAGGGGGTGTCACGCCGGCCAGACCAGGGAGAAGTGATTGATCGTGTTTCGCCGGAAGACGCAGCAGCAGCAGCAGCAGCTACGAAGGGAGAGACGCTCGCGCGATATATATACGAAGTACAGTGTAGGAGCAAAAAAAAAGGAGCAAAAGAGACGTAATAAGGTGAAAGGGAGCGAGAAAGAGGCGAGATAGCTGCCGCGCGCTCCAAGATAAGGAGAGTAGATAGCTGCCGCAGAATGCGGAAAAAGAGAGAAAGAGCGAGATGAGGCTCTCCCTCCGCTGCTGCTCTGACTGCACACACACTCACACGTATTCGCGCGCGAGAGAGTAATAGGGGAGCAAAAAAGAGTGCACGAGAAGGAGAGAGAGAGAGAGAGAGATAGAGGAAGGGCGAACTACCGGCGTTGATAGAGACGAAGAGCGTTATAAGGTAGCAGTGTGGAGAGCCGCCAAACAAGGAAACGTCCTCGTGCGGTGCTCGAGAAGTATAGCGGCAGCAGCGGCGGCTCCTCTCGACTCTATGCCCGTGCCGCGCTCGTATATATCCACTCCACCTACGTCATCCGGCACATCTTTGTCTTGAACGAGGAGGAGGAAGAGTAGGTCTTCCTTCCTTCCCTCCTACCGCAGCCAACGAGCCTGGATCGCGTGATGCTCCCGATGCTCACGCCTGTGTCTACGTGCGCGCGTTTGCGCGATTTATATATTATTTCGCTCGCATGCCCCCCCGCCCCCCTCTTTTTTGGTTGAGTTTTGCGTGGCGATGATACCTGTGAACACGTGCACCCACGCCGTCGAATGTGGTGTGAGGTTGAAAAAAATATAGATTGCGTGGGTAGAAACAATTACGCACGTGCGGCCTGTGCGGTATGGGATAGCTTGTTTATTTTGACGGAAAAAACGGGGAGCGGTTGCTTTTTCTCCACAAAAAAATGGAATGGTTTCGCTTTACGACTGACGTGTTTCTCTCTGTTGCCCACAAAACTTAATCGATTTTCTGGGTGAAAAATTCAATGAGACACAAGTAATTTAAGATTATTTTTAACATTTTGATTTTATTTTGTTCAATTGATTGGTTAACTCACATATTAGGTTTTAAATATATCTATACAACCTTCGCTGTGCTCGAAAATAAAACTTTACCTTAGACAAAAACAACTTTAGTTCAATAGTGTATAAAACAAGTGGGAATTATAGAAAATTAAAATTTACTAAATAATGTACTATTACATTATTATATTATAAATACTATAGTAAAAGGTAGTAAAGTATTACCACAATTTACTAGTAGAATGATGGGACCAATCAAATTAGCCTGCCAACAGAAATAATAATTTGGTTTCGTTTAGAAATTGAATTTTTTTTATAGTTAGTGCTCGCAAAAACAAAACATAAGTTTTAACAAAAATCTAAATAATTTTTATGAAGTATTCGACCAAGATACTATAATACGTAATATCAATTCCACAAATATTATTAATTTAGCTGCACTAAAAAATCATTCATTTGTTTGTCTGAATCTTTATTCTCAGAATTTTATCTTATATAATTATACAAAATTCTATATGTCAAATTTGAATTTATTTTCTCGGCAGTAATTAGTACATCAAAATATAGTTAAGAAGACACTCAAACTTATAAACTGAACTCTAATTTCAGATATAGAAATTAGCACCCTTTACTTGGAAAAGTTTTGAGACTTCTGTTTTCTTTGGAAGGGTGATATTTCAATGACATAGCTCAAGAGTTTTGAATGGACACGAGAATTATTAACGTCTGGGCCGTTGACGCATTTCCGAGGTTATCAAATAAGTTTTGACTGGCGAAAATAATCTCGGAAAACTTCATTGCTATTACAATATTATTCTCTTAGCAATATTCAAGAATATAATTCGGTATATCAGAAATATCAAAGCTTACACTATATTAGTTTGTGCAATATACATTCATATACCGTCAGATCAACTTTCTTTAAACATAATGGAAATTAACAGACAATTAATTTTTATTCAAGAGAAAATAAAAAATTCTTTAATTATTTAACGATGAAGAGAAAATTTATTATTACTGGTACTTCAATACTTATAGTACAAACAATATATACGTATCATAGGGCTATACATTCAAAGTTTTACTAAAATCTTCAAAACCGTCTATGCATAATTTGAATCACCCACGAATGAATAAATAAACAATTAATAAAATATTTGCTTAGTGATGAATGTTTACACAGCATAGAACGAAAGCGCAGAATTCGAATATCCATATACACTGCACACATGCAGGCTTCACATCCGACAGCAATGGATTATCAATTTCACACTTTAATTTTCATTAAACGCGCACAACGAAAGGCCGCGCCATATCATACTTTAATTTCGACTCCTCTTATTACGATGTCCTTCCTTGCGATTTGATAAATGAACAACATCTCGGCGCTACAATACAACGGGCACATGAGGTTGGCCCGGCCAGCACACGCAGCAGCATCAACAGCACATAATGGCCACTACACGCAGAGCTCTCGCAGTGCAAAACTCTCGCTCTCGAGTCGCACATATATATATGAGGATTCTCCTTGCGGAAAATCGATCCTCTATACACACGCGCCTATAGCCTGATGACTTTTCACGAGTCACCAATTTTTCCCGCTTGATGCTGAAGGGCAATTTATAACTGTTATTCACGGCTGCCACGGCGCATAGTATACGAATGAAACAACAATATTCGCCGCCACGTTCGTGCAGGCCATTGTGGCAAGCGATACGACACCCTTGTACCTCTGCTTTTTCGCGTGCGGCCCTCCCATAAGTTGCTGCTGATCTCTTGATTTGCGAATTTGCCCTATTCCTGCTGAAGAGATATATATGCTATGCAATGTCTAACGTGCTATATATTTCACGTCAGCTTATTTGTACGGAGTTGTCGGAAAACAACGAGACCCGTGAGTGACGAATTCAATGGTGATTAGCGGTTTTTTTTCATACATTCTATGATTAGAGACGTGGCTAAAGAAATTTAATGAGAAAATATGTTTACACAGATGATAATGGTGCTATACTTTTTTTCAGTAGAAAGCATTGAACGTATTCTGGCTCCATTCTTTACGTATACAGATGAAAAAATATTTTATATCCAGAAATAAAATGTTATTTTATGCAATTTCATTTTTATGTCAAGATGTATCGTGACACAAACCTGCGTCACATTAACAATGAAGACCTCAGTTTAAGACGTTCTGTGAAAGTGTATATCTACTAGTACTGTTTTTTTTATTTTTTTTTATTAAGCTTTTCAGATCTTATGTGAGATCTATTTCAGCTACACTTTAATTTTACAATTAATTTACAGTTTTGGTATACGCTATAAGATTACAAAGTTCATAATAGTTTACAGATTGATTGTACATTATTTAGATTTTTAATTTACATTCTTGGAAAAATTGATGTATACTTTGACAAGCTGTTACATTCGGTTCGGCAATGAGAGATTCTATATTATACGGTGAATAGAGAGTACTGTAATTTATTAGCAAATGCTTGAGTTTATCGTTAGAATGACTATGTGCACGGATACTTGTAAGTACATAAAAGATTATGGAATAGAATTCTTACACGTAAAAATTGTATCGATGAAGTTTCAAGCAGATGTAAAGTAACGCCATAAGTTGTTGAAATTAAAACACAGAAGATGACTACAAATTTTAAAGTTCTCCGGACTCACGATGCTTATGTGAATTAGCACTTAATTGATTCTTTAATAATTCAGTGTACTTAACCAGCGCACGTTTAAAAAGTATAAAAGAGAGGAGAATGAAAAATCAAACATTTAGTCGTTTCATTGTTGCACTCTCTCGTACACCAATTTAAAAAGAAAACCCTTGGAACGAAATTTTGTTTACGTGTTCTTCATTATGTTTTATAAATTCGCCTCCCACGAATTTGCTGTGCAGCAACTTAATGCGGGCAGCGTAAAACATCGTGAGTGTGCTTTTCGTGTAATGACTCGTCGCTTCGTATATCCAGCGTGTTCACCGACGCTCCAGCATATACACACACTCATTCTCCTCTGTTCCAAAGACTTTATAGAGCTGTGTGTATTCGACTCTTTTCAATTTTAGCCAAATAAACTTGAAAAATTTGCATATCCTTGTATAGTTTCTTAATGTTCCTCATTCTTGTTTTTAGACGATATTACCGTCACGGGCCAATTCTTTATTACTTCAGAATGTTTCTCGCGCTTTTCTCGGTGTATGGACAAATGGATTAAATCCGGCATTATTTTCGTTATCCCAATATATTAAAGTTTCATATTTAATTAATTGTAAATAAAAATATTCACTTAACAACAATTAAATTTAAAATAAATTGACATAAATCAAGGGGAGTAATTCTAGATCAACCGTTTAAACCTATAGAACAGTTATTGATCACGGGATGAAGCAGTTCTTGATCCCAAGTTTATATGTGTAAAATAAATATTTGTAATGAATAATAAGCAAGGGATAGATATTAATAAGGTAGATGATAATGATAATCGAAACTCCATGATATTAGGAATAATTATGCAATGAATCTGCTGATAAAATACTCCCAATATTTAGAAAATGATCAAGAATTAGGCCCGTGACTATCAAGTGATCCTAGAACTAATTTGTAGAATTTTTTAAATTGACTTTTGCACATAAAAAAACGGCGAATCCGTAAACATTTGTTTCTACCTACCAGAGACATCATCAGTGTAAAATTTACATATATTTATGACAGTATATTATGCACAAATATGTATAAGTACTATTAGTGGAATCAGTATTCATGATAGTCAAGATAAGATGTTATACAAATCGAATAATAATGAAATTATTCTTTACAACAGACATAACAATACTGTATTAATAATTTTTAACCGGAAAATGGTAGCATGAATAGCCAATGCTTTATCTACAATTTTTTTTCGAGTAATTTTTACTCCCGATAAAATGCATACTGCAAGGATAACTTTCATCAATTTTCTTTCTCAGTGTACAATAAGCTACTAATTCTGAATTTTTCATCTATAACGTCTACAAGTGCTAATAAACTATTCAACAATTTAACCGCCTCCAAAATTATTATCGTTTATCGTTTAACCGAATTCAGCAAAATTTCTCTCTAACCATTATAAAGTACACGTCAGAGATTTTGCTAGCGCATTATCCGAAATAACGATGCCACATCGACGATCCGCCACACACAATTTCTGCCTCTGATCGTCGGCGCGAAGCCACAGGCACATATAATTCCCCTGGACAGGCCAACTTTTCGCACTCTCGCGCAACCCGTTCCCGATTTCTCTCATCGCCCCGCGGGCACGTCCCCAGTGACTTTTCCTCTGTATATAATCCTCTTTCCCTCTTTCACGCGCAGCCAGCTCTCTCCTCTGGATTTCCACAGAGCGCCGTGGCATCTCCAGCACGAGGAGACAGGCCAGAAAACAGTGCACGCGCGAGGGAGAGAGAGAAAGAGAGAAAGAGAGCGCGCGAGACAGAGAGAGGGAGAGAGAGCAGGAGAGAGAGGCGGGTTAAAGAGAGCCGTAGGAGTGACTCCCCCGTCGACATATTCCAGGAGCGTAGGCCACAGGACCACAACGCTGCTGTACACGCACACACACGCGCACAGATACAGAGACAGCCACACGCGCACACAAGTATACCAGTGAGAGCGAGGGTTCGGGGGCGCATACGTATATAGGGGTTGGCCTCGTCGATCGAAGAAGAGGTGGGGATGTGCAGCTCCACGCGCGCTGGCTCCGCAGAGAGATGGTGGGGCTGCGTTGCTGGCCTCTCGCGAGTAGCGGACTCGAGGCCGCCTGGGAGAGAGAGAGAGAGAGAGAGACGAAGAGAGTAGGAGAGCGCGCAGCTGAGCTGGAGGGAGCGCCAGCAAAACGAACTCGCCAGACGAGTTTGTGCCGAGGCACAGCGAACCTCTCGTGTGTGGCTCGAGACTCTTACACACAACAGAGGCTGCTCTTCGATCTCATCTGCTGCTGCGAGTGACATTTGCCGCCTTAGCACACGGTACCTTCACTGTGCTCTTATGTATTTTTGTGGACTAAATAATACAGTTGATCGCAGTCGAAACTAAGAAACAAAACAGTGCTAAAAGTGCAGGGCGTATGCCGTCGTATCGTATCAGAAGTACCAGAACAGTGCGACAAGGAGCCAATTGTTGGAGAAAGTGAATAAATTATTAAGTAACTCGATCGATCGCTATACGAGAGCGAGGCAGCGAATTTGCACTGCCGCAGTTAATAAGTGCCAGAAAGCGGCGTGTCGGAGAGAGACAGAGCGCGAGAGACGGAGAGAGAGAGGATATCTCGAGAGAAAGAGAGAGTTTAGTGCACCTGCCGCAGGAGGCTAAGCGCGGCGCCACACTCACATGTTGCATGCGAGCGAGCTATCCATCATGGTTGCGGACGGGACTCGGCTCTGATTGGCTCGCCGCGCGGTCACGTGGTATGGTAATTGGGTACGAGTGGGCGGGCACCAGCTGTGGTGGCTCTCCTCGTCGTCGTCGTCGTCGCTGCGCGCCTACCGAGCGTGTGTGCGTGCAGTCCGCGTACAACGCCGCCATACACTGACGTAGTACACACATAGTGCGTCTGGCGTCGCGAGCGTTGCAATCGAGAAAGAGAGCGAGAGTGTGTGTGTGCACGCGAGAGCTGTACGGATAGGCGCGCGTGCTCTCTGTGCTGCACTCTCCCAAGAAAGAGGTTAGATAAGCGCTTTTTCAACATACGCGAATAATAATAACGCGGACAGCGAGGTGTCGAGCAAAGAGAGGAATTCGCGGGAGCGCGAGATGGGAGGCTATACAGTGCTGTGTGTGCCGAACGACAAGTTGTGAGAAAGTATGTGATACGCGAGTTCGCATTCTCTTTGACTCTGGGAAACTCGGTCGCGCAAGCTCTCTTTTTGTTGTCGAGCCCGACTCGTTGAGGGAATATACATCGATCGTATTCACACTTACTTGTTCTAAAGAATAGTACAATTTTCACAGTACAATGAGCTCATTCCTCATGAATCCGTCGACGGGCGGCGGTTATCACCAGCAACACCAGCAGCCGGTCGCCCATCACATGGTCGATCCGAAATTCCCACCCACCGAGGAGTACAGCCAGAACAATTACATTCCGTCGAACGGCGCCGACTTCTTCGGCGGCGGCCACCACCTCAACCACCCCCAGTCCCATCAGCTACAATACGGTTACCACCAGCACCATCACCAGGCAGCCTCGACGCCATACGGTGCCTCATCCGCTGTTCAGCTGAACGGGGGTTATGCCGGCTACGGAGGATACTACGCGCCTCACCATCCGCATCACCAGGTCCACGCGGTACACCATCCCAGTTTGCACCCACATCATCATGCTGTGGGCGCCTTGGCGATGCCGCCGGAAGCCCAGCAGCCGCCGCTCACGTGCCCTCCGTCGATGCAGAACCAGCAGCAACAGCAACAACCTCAACAAACCGTGTCTTCGTCTACGGTTCTGGGATCGACGGCATTGTCGCCGTCACTCATGCAGAATCACGTACCCCAGGATAGTCTACAGGCACACGGTCAACATCAACAAACGCAACAGCAACAAGCCCACGATGCTAATGTTTGCAGTCCTGCTGGATCGGGTTCGTTGAATCGTGACAATTCGCCCGAGCTGCAGAACCAGCAACAACAGACGCAGCAATCGCAGCATCAGCAGCAGAGTTTACAAGGTGGACAGCAGCATCATCCGGAAGATGGGTCAGATCAAGATGATTTGGAGGATGATCAAATGATGGACGGATCGCCTGGTATGGCGGAGGACGAAGACGAGGACGAGGAGAATGGGGATCGCGTTATCTATCCTTGGATGAAGAAAATACACGTAGCAGGAGTTGGTAAGTTGTGTTGTGACTTTATTTCTTTGCATTGCATTACGCGATATGGCTGAATGCAAATGGGACAAGGTTCCGCGTTTAATAGAAAAGTAAAAGGCTTTCAGAGATAAAAATAAATTGTAACTTTTTACGCTTCATTATGCCGATACTCCTAGTCCGATGATTTATACTACTACATTATTTACATAGCTATGCAATTGAATAAGCGTTTAAAGGCATTATTACCATTCTGGATAGTTATAATAACTATATTTTGACTACATATAATATTATGTACTAGAATCATGTCTAAAATAGTATAATTAAATAAGGCTGCGCTACTAATATAACTAAGTTAAACAAAGATACAGTTTGGGTTACCATTTTATTCAGTTAATAATTCATTCAAAAATTTAAGTATTAATATTTTTATTAACATTTGCTGTTGTAAGATAAAATGTCGTAATTTTAGTGTAATCTAGCTCCAATACAATTATTTTAATGTATTTTTAGTCAAAAAATATTGTTAATTCCAGACTTTTCTCAGATATAAATGACTATCAATTAATGTCTGAAAATAAACTTTAATTTACGTTGCTGCTGACTGATTAGAGGAAAACTGTATTCAATTACAATATTGCCACCAGGGAATCATAATAATGACGTTTTTTCCAACTTAATTTGCAAACTTGATAAGTGTGCGATTGCAATAACTTTTGTGCCGGCTGTCTGACTGTCGTGTATTGGCTTGCCGAGCGCTCAGCCGTCGGACAGTCGCCCGCTTTGTATGCACTCCTCATATTTTCCGTCGTGATTCGAGCGATGCACCGCGCGCTTGATTGCATAACATCTTCATTTGCATACAAATATGGCAAGCTGAAATAATTGATCAACAAGATTGCAGCTATACAAATCAGTCTAATCACACACATCGCACATTTCTCAATTTTTTCCTCTTTCCCACAATGTGCGCGAAGGTCTAAAAGATCGACACGCCGGCAAGGTTGATTTTTGTTATACTCCCCGAGTGTGTAGATAAATAGAATGTACTTAGCAGCAGGTTACAAAAGTGGCGTGTTGATTTAAGTGTCGCATTTATCTTGTCGACGCGAGTGCGCATCCCCTGTGTGTCCGTAATTCGAGAAGAATTATGGCGTTGAATCTCACCGGAGAGAAGCACCTTATTGTCACCTGCCTAAGCCGTGAGGCTTCTTCTTCTTCCTCCTCTTCAGAAAAACACGACTGGTATTAATGTCTCGCCATTTCTCAAAGCGCTCGATGAATCCTTGTGTATATATGTGGGGCCCCCCGTCGCACCGCGACATTCTTTTGCGCGAACGCTCGCCTTTGAGGAGCGCGGATTCGTGTCCAGCAATTTTTGTTCCATTCGTCTGGCATCCATCCGCTTTAATAGATCGCCGAAGTAAAAATAGGTGAAGCCTTTCGAGAGAGACTCGCTCTCTGTTGCTCAGAGTCTCTGCGTGTGACAGTCGCGGCTGAATTAGTCACGCCCACGAGTTATTTATTGCTCACTTCGCTAACCCAACCGACAAAGTATTTTTTTTTCCTTACCAGACTGTGTGTGTACAAGAGAACTCTAATAGATCACGACACGCTAGTACAACATATTTTTATGTTATTAATGTTGTTATTGCATTAATTATAATCATTTCAAATTCAAATTTCATAATTACTTATTCAGTTTTATCATATTTCTAAAAATTAGAATTATGATGTATTAACTGCAATATGTATTGCAGAATTACTGAACGTTTTAAAATATTAAAATCGGGAAACTATTTTTAAATACTTTTTTAGGCCCGACCGCTACGCGGTTATGCCTTATATTTTCGTTATCGCAAAAAGTCTCAAACTCTAATAGTCACATATTTTAGCGCAAAACAAACTTCTATTACGATAAAAATTGATTTTATGCATTTTTTTTAGTAAGCATGTATGAATGTATGTTATCAAGTTAACCGATTTTCTTCGTGAATTTTTTATTTATCGAGCCGAAACTTTGAGGATTAACTTATATTATAGAATAAAAACGATCCTATTTTGGGCTAGATCCATTCAAAAGTTTCAAAATGGCACACCTTTTAAAAATCTCTAAATACTTTTTTAGCTATAACTTAGAAGTATAAAAAAACGAAGTTCAAGAACTATAAAAATACATCTTTTTTGTACAGTAAACTTTTCACTAAGACCAATTTCTTCGAATATAACAGTGGAATATCGGCCTAATACGATTAAATTGGCTAAAAAAAACAGCTTTTTGGGCATTAACGTAAAAAGTATTAATTTCTCATAGAAGAGTTAAATGTAAATGTTGCACAGCTCATAAAAAAAACTTTTCTGTATTGAATATTGTTTGCTAGGAACAATTCATTGTAAAATAAAACCAGTGTTGGGGCGCGAATGAAGGCTGCTACTGAGGTTTCATGTGGGTTTCTTTCGGAAGCTTGTGTTCACGCATACAAGCGGTATAATGATTTAAAATGCTTAAATTAGCTTAAAAAGGCGTCTTTTTTGGGCATTAACATAAAAATATTCATTTCTCATAGAAGTGTTAAATATAAAAGGTGTAGAGCTCAAAAAAAAACTTTTCTTTTTAATAGAATATTGTTCTCAATGAACAATTCATTTTAAAATAGTAGATGCAAAATTATTTAAAACGCTTAAATAAGTTTAAAAAGACCACTTTTTGGGCATGAACATAAATATATTAATTTCTTATAAAAGTATTAAATGTAAAATTTGTAGAGCTCAGAAAAACAAAAATTTTCTTGATTGAACATTTTTTTCTAGGAACGATTTATTTCAAGATAAGAGTGAAACGCGAAGCGCGAGCAGTGACGGTCGTGCCTTACATGCAAAAAGCGAAGCTAACGCGCTGAAATGCTATCAGGTCAAAATTAACTTAGTTGGTGCGCTCGTTAATTAATTAACCGTCCTGTGCACCCTGACAAAATATCTCGCCCAAAATGCACAGAATTTCTATATAATATATAAATCTGTGCGCAAAACGGATAAATATTGTGATGAATCAATCCCGAAAACAGCAATGTTTCTATCGTTTGGTACAATAAAAAACAAAACCCAATTACTTTATCTAATAAATATACTTTAACTGGAATATACTGCCATATCCTATAACAGCAACTATGTCATGATATGAGCTAAATTAAACTATTTCTTTCGACTTACTGAAATAAGAAGAAAATATTGTCGAACATATCTTTTCACCGCATGCTAGGGTGAATGTGCCAATTACTGCGGATTAGGAGTACAGGTTAACTTCAGACTTGAATAAATTCGTTGTGCGAGAACAAATAATGACAATTATTATTGCATATCAAAGCTATTCGATATTTATACTGATTAAAATACAGTTGTATCGCGGAAAATGACAAATAAATTAATAATTCGGTCTTGAAAGCATACGTGTTCTTATCGATATTACTGCGTGCCAATTACTGCGTCATGTTAAAGCCTAGGAAGATCCGCAGTATTTAGTACGCGCATGCTCAGAGCGCTGCATCTATTATTGCTGCTCAACATTGGCTTATATGGCCGCAGTATTTGGCGTAACCGCAGTAATAACGACAGTCACCCTATGGAAGACAGAAAGCATCACATATACCTATATGTAAATTAGTCCGTATTTAAATTATATATATTTATGCATTATTTTACATCAAGAACCATAATGATATTTTAATAACTATCAAAAAAAAAGCACTGCACGGTAGTTCTATTCTATACTTATGCGATAAAGATACTACTGATTAATGTTAAATGTAAATGCTTTTTACACTTGATAATTGAGGCAGATATTCTTATTATCCAATTAACAAATATTACAATTTTGCCGAGAATTCTACACGCTGTGACTTAAGATTCGATCATTATTTAATTTATTATATTTAATAATAAATTGAAGTAAAACAACAAATAAATTCCTTCTAAAATTGTAAAACAACAGAGTGTACATTAGGTAATGCCTGTTATGACTGCTTCAGATTCTATTCGATTTATTATAATCATATTTACGTAAAAAATATATGACATTAGTTAAAAGTTCTAATTTTCATTTTCAATATCGAAAATTAAGACGATTTACGTTTCTGATCATGTAGATATTTATTCAATAAGAAAACACTATCAGCAGTATTCGCATTGATTACGATATAGATTGATACAAAATATACCGTTTCATATTTATATTTTAATATGTAACGCTAGTTCGAAAATTCATAATTATTTAAAAATAGTACTACTTATTGAAGACAGACATAAAATTTTATAAATAAATTTAAAAAATAAAACCATAGAGCCAAAAAACAAAATAGTAACAACAACAACAATAGTTGTCAAATATTTTAAAAGAATACAGCAAAGCTGGATGAAAATTTGCAACATGCTGTGCATCCTGGGACATGGCTTCCTCCAAAACTCTTCGAAAAGGGGAATTTGGTCGTTCAAATTAACAATGGCAAAAATACCGGTCATGTACACCCGACAAAAGTCGCGTCTACGGGCACTAGTATAGACCGGGGCTATTTCGAAAAATATTTTCTGCATCGTAACACTCTTCGGAATTGGCCGGTTGGCTTTGTAATTCCGAGGCTCCCTTCTCCTTTGACCGCGAAAACTGCAGCTCATTCCAACTTGCAACTATTCCCTACAAAACGGGCCCGAGACAAGACCTAGATAGGACGTTTGTCCTTAGCCGCTTTGCTGTTTCTTGTTTTTCAGGTATACATTCAATACATATATATGTGTATATAGAAAGCTATCGAAAAGCCCCATCGATTATACGTTGAAATTCAGTCGGCGCAGATTTCGATCTCTCGCCCGACTAATATTAAATAACGTTTTATATATCGATTATAATTGGACACCAGAATAATGTTATTTTGACTCGAATTATAAATATATAAACAGTATTTAAGAGTTTCTTGGTTGGAGGTCAGGATTTTATAAGAAGCTTATAGGTAATAATATTTTTAATCACTGTCTGCATTCTCGTTTTGTTGTACTTCATAATATGCAGAATGGATGTAATATGCATTCGTACATAGTGCTTTAACGCATGTGCATACCATAGGAGCTAAAAGGAAGCGTCGGTTACAGTCAAGGCGCCTTAGTATGCAACGATTAATTGACCTCAATGTTCAATAGTTTATATATAGTTTATATGCAGCTTCTTTTTTCAGAAGATCTTGTTAAAAAATATTATCTATTAACATTTCATTCTTGAACAAATAGTATAATTGACCAAATTCATTAAAATATAATTATTTTTTGGCTGGTTCTCAACTTTTAGTTTTTGTTAATTATCATATTATATAAACAAACAACATACCTCGTTTTTTGATTGCAGCTATTCACGAAAATTGCAGGGACTATATAAGGGGCAGCTATATCACTCACTCACATTTTTTAGAATTGAATTTCTGCAAATAATACATAAATAAAATATATTTAAATCAATTTATATTTTCCATTGGTAATATGTTGTGGAAATAGAATTAAAAACTTTTCTGAATATTCTAATAATTTATTCATTCAATATATGAATGAATTATGTTTTCATACTTTTCAGACATTTACACTTAATATTCGGTTATTATTGATGAAACAAATATCCATGTAAGTCTTTGTTATTATCAGTAAAACGGGAACACATTTTTATTTCGAACATTTATTTTGCTGCTAGGAATATTTTAGAAATCATGTGACTGGACTTAGGAACCATTTGAACACTGTCAAGGCATTCAAATTATTTTTACTTTTGTACGAATGTGCATTTCCTTTTTAATTTTTGTGCTTTTTATTATAAAATTAAATTCCATATATTTAAATAATAGGTAGATATTAGAAACTCAATATTTTCATAATAACCTAATAATATTATTTTGATGAATAATCAATTAAAAGACATATTATCACAATATAAATACAGTTACATAGAAGCTGTATAAAAGTATTTATGATTAAATGGATTAACAACTAAACTAAGACTAGAATCGATTGTTTAAATTACAAATTATAACGCATATCCCATTTCGATCACAAATCAGAGCATTTGTATATTTTCATGATCGCCAATTCACACCATTCCACCTAGCCATATAAAAGCACCACTAAAAGCAATCTTTTATAACCTCGACGTATAATAAAATAAAGGAAAGGCAAAACTAGATAAAACCCAATAACCAATCTACTCGTAATGGCATCCAATGCTATTTATAAAGAAAAAATAGTCGGAACCTCGCGCGCGTGTACGCACAAGCTCATCATCACCGAGGCGTTCGATCGTCATCTATCCGCGCTGCGGCCGTTGAGTAAAGCCGGAGGCCAACCAGCAGCAACTAGAGAGAGAACTTTGATTACGGGATGCGGTTGGTTCGCGGTTCTCTCTCCCTCTCTCTTTCTCTCTTACTCTGCTTACTCCGCTCTGTCTGCACGTGCGTGTATAGATGTATACACGTCAAGGAATGAGAGAGCAAGAGATATAGAGAGATGAGAGTCAGCGCAATCTCTCCCCTCGTGTGGCGTGACGGTCCGACCGATGGCCGCCCGGAGCCGGACGCTACGTACGAACGCGCAGAGAGAGAGAGAGAGAGAGAGAGAGAGAGAGAGAAGAAGGGTCAGCAGCTGTGGAATGGAATGTGCCCGCAGTGATTCCAATCCTACGCACTCTCTTTCTCTGTCTCTCGCTCGAAGCTCGCTTGTATTTTACGTGGCACTTGTATGTGCCGGGACCACCGGGCCTCGCTATTCCCTCTACTTTTTTTCCATGCGTTTTTTCTCTGGTCTCGATTTCTGGTGGCATGGAAAAACATGACCGCACACACGCAGGAGGTAGTCCCGAATCTTCTAATATCGATACGCTGCGAGTATGGATAAGCTCGCGTGTATGTTATACGGGTATCTCATCCCGGGCTTGCTGTTTCTTCTTTTTATTCCTACACAATGGAGATCTGTGGACTCGCTCACATCCGCGATGTAGTCGTCGTTTGAACTTGATTAAGAGATTAAGTACCACTATGGAAATGTACGCTTTCATTTTCTATTGGGCTGTTGGGGAATAAGAACTTTTTTAAGATGAAAAATTGAACTGTAAGTTGCTTTATAGAAACGAATTTGTTCATTTATTTTCATATATTTTGAATAGCTATAGAAAATAGAGAGAGCACGGTTGGAAAAACTTTGAATTACACACTCACTTATTTTAAGTGGATTAACTTTGAAGTTGTATGTATTTTTTGTTCTAACTATATTAAAAGAATTAGTATACATAAAAGTTATAAAAGAAGCGCATTGATACAACGTATGTCGACAAGGATGATCAAAAACCACTTGATTGAAAGTTCGAAATTCTGTATAAAGAGCTACAATTTTAATTATCACAGGCCATCGAAATAGTTATCGCAAAGAGTTTATTAAAAATTTCAACATTTCATTTGATGTAATGTTCGATAGAATACAAATTAATTGTTAAACGTAAAGAAAGGTACAGGTAAATTATATCAATGCAAATAAAGAAATAAAATAAATACAAAAATAATAAATTATCTAATTAATGTAAAATTGATACTTTTACTCATGACAACACATGTAAAGTAACGTTTCAAACTGATTATTTAATCCAAAAAATCATAAATATATTCATGAGTAATATTAATCTTTTACGCGGCTTGTGAGAAAGAAATACTCAATCAAGCCTAACTAATGATTATCAATATTATCTTCTACATCCCTACTAGTAGAATTAGTAGATCACATATTGTAAGTTTCCTCACATTATACAACGATATTTCATAATTAGATTCCAAAAAAGAAAATCATGAATTTCCTAATATTGACTTGACCGTTATCTCATTTGAATTTTTCGAAATATTTAATTGTATCATTTTTAATACATAGATTCCTGAGAGTTACAGAAATATTATATATACTGCTAGAATTTAGAAATGCAATTAAAATATTATTTCTTTTTTGTGCATTTTATTAAGTATATTCTTGCGTATTCGCACTTCTAATACAAACTCAAGCAATCCTTTATAGAATTGAAAGTAAGATTAGGCAGAAACAGCGAAAGATACTTCCCGATGCAAAAAGTAGGAAAAAAGGGAATGGTGAAAAGCATTTGGAACGGTGAGCATTCGTCACATAGGCGCCACAAAGATCTTGACAATATCATTGTTCGGGGGCAATAATAATTGGCTCGTAATCTGTGTCGCGTAGGTAGCCGGCCACGAGCTAATTGAATTTCCGAATTCCCATAAATCATATTTGACACCTCCACGAAGAAACGGAATGGAAGTAGTAGTCGCTAATAAGGACGGATTTGTGGCTGATATGTTTGTCCTCAGCCAACATTCGCTCGTATCGCGCAGCATAATAATGTATTCGTCCCCCCGTAACTGATCACCTCGGCGACGCGAGGCATTCGATCGCGTTGTCGCTGTCGTCCACCCGATCGTCGTTATATTATATACCAGCGTTGACCGATCCGGACCACCGGGTTTCTCTTTTTAGGAAGCCACCAAAACAACTACGATATCACTTTGCCCGCGAGCAGTAGCGTACACGGAAAAAGATAGAGCGATGCTGATATTAAGGCCAGTTCGGTAGCTTGTCTTTCACCGAATACCTTTTATTTTTCCTCTTATATATTTCGAGTCGTCGTCGCCGTGCTCGAGATGACCCTTTCAGTAGCTGCTCGTCGAGATACCGACGAGCGTATCGCCGAGTAAAAAGTAGCCATTAACACCAACTCGAAATACATCTCCGTAGACATTCCTATCGGTTGGAAATGTGGATCGGACTTGGGTGCAAGAAATAGAACATATTTCTGGTATTATATAGTTTCGGTCGGTGCGATAATATTCTTCTATTTTAGGTTTAACAGTAAAAGATCTGCGCTTGTCAACACGAAAAGCCTTTTAAATTCATTCTTAAACGGTATTGAATTAAAATTTATTCTTATTCTATATATTTTATAGTCTTTCATTCGGAAAAAAAACGTAATTAATTTTGGACTGATCAAAATATATATTTATATTTGAAATCTATAATTTACTTACAATTGGAAGAATTACAAAAAATTTACTGTTGATACGTATGTCGGTCTCTCATTCGAGCCAATTAATGGATTTTCGTGAACTTATCAATCTAAAATTGCCTGAATTGATATATCAAACAAGCAGTGTAAAAAGAATTTTCAAAATTAATTTTTATAAATATTGAAGAATATTCCCAAATGACAAGTATGCTATGATATATTGTATAATATTATTATCTCAACTTCGATTTTAATACAATTGGTAGCTTCTAAAAACACTTAATAAAGTTATTTTTGTACATGGGAATTTAACTTTTAATAACTATATGTAAACAATTACACAATAAATAGAATTTTCGCTAAATGAGCATTTACATTTTTGCAGTTTCTCTCTCTCTCTTTTATAATATTTATTCTAGGCTTAAAAACTTCTATACTGAATTTGCAAGAACCATTAATAATGCAGATATAAATCCCACACTCACAAAATTTATTGTAGAAAACTTTAAAGCTATCACAAGTTAACATTAAGTGGTAGTATTTAACGCTACAGTTACATAATAAAATATGTCTTGTAGTTTTAAGTAAGCTAAAATATTTTGCCGACTAATAAAATTCTAATAGCCATGAATGCAGAGCTTGTAACTTCGCACCACCCAACATTCACCTAATCCAACGCTTCTGTTCCGTTTGTTTCAGCGAACGGCTCTTACCAGCCGGGCATGGAGCCAAAGCGCCAGCGCACCGCTTACACGAGGCACCAAATCCTCGAGCTGGAGAAGGAGTTCCATTACAATCGCTACCTGTCGCGCCGTCGCCGCATCGAGATCGCGCACACCCTCGTCCTCACCGAGCGTCAAATCAAAATCTGGTTCCAGAATCGCCGCATGAAGTGGAAGAAGGACAACAAGCTGCCCAACACGAAGAACGTCAGGCGGAAAAACGCGAACGGCCAGTCGCAACCCGCAAAGTCGGGCAAGTCCTCGGGTCGATCGTCGGCCAAGAGCAGCGCCAACAACAACAGCAGCCAGCGCAAGAACAACAACAACTCGCCGCAGAGCTGCATGGAGAGCAGCCTCGACGGGAGCGTGAGCGGCGGCATGCCGAGTCTGGCGGACGTGCACGACGTGAAGCCGCCGTCGAGCGACGGATTCGGTGGTCTCGGAGGCCACGTGGCCCCACCCACCGGTGGCCATCCCAACTTCCAAGGTCACGTGGGCGGTGGCCAGCATCCCCTGGCTCATCTCCAGGCGCAGCTGAGTCACTGTCAGCTCGGCGGCATGATGGATCCGGGACCAGGTGGACCCGCGGGCATGGTACACATGGGCACGGGGAACATCAGTCCACTGGCGCCCGCCAGCACGAGTCCGAGCGGTGCAGCCACTAGCATACCCTCGGCAGCTATAAAGTCCGACTATGGACTGATGGCGCTGTAACACACGACTACGACGAGTCACCAGATGCAGCCCTGCTCGTACGACGAGCGCTATGGCTGCGAGGATGAGTTTGGCGGCGATGTTGTGAGAATACTCGAGAGAAGTGTGCGGCCCGTGGATTGCGACGTGCAAGACCGATGGGAGAAGGGAAAAGTTTGATTTATTCCGTCTTGTTTATTGTTTTTTCTTTTTATTTTTGTGCTGGGACTGATATTTGGAGATGGGCAGTTCTATTTGTTCCTGGATGCTTATGTTTTCTTTTTAATTCAGAAGCTATAAACGTTTATTTAAACATTATGGTTCTTGCGGTAAATAGGACTTGTATGAATTCATCGGTCAAAAGAAGCATAATTACGACTTACCTTGTAGAAATTATTAAGTGGTTGCACAGCATTTTTAACAACATTGATAGCAACATGATTTTTTAATATTACGTGTTTAACACTTTGTAACACAAGCATTGTATGCTTATAATAATTGACCATATTTTGAATTGTGTAGTGCATAATAAGTCCTAAATAACTCATTGTACCAACTTTAACTTCAAATACGAGTAAGCGTAAAATAATAAACGTACACGCATTATGACCGCAAACCGGAAGCTTGATATACATTTTTTATATAACAGTACAGTCTTATGCTAAAAAAAAGTAGAAACTTTTTTATGCAATACTAATTACTTTGAAAAACATATTTTTTCCGTAAGATAAAACTACATGGTACAAAAGAGGTAAAAAAATGTTTATTAAAAAATTCAGAACTGTCCATGTCTGACTTGCGCGATCTATCATTTCCTTGTTTCTTTTTTAACGATGACAGAGTAACCCAGTGACGTAACTGGTTATGCGGAGTTTGCCAGTCAATAATCGTTAATATGTGCCATTTGTCTCGTATGTAAAAGGAAAGAAGGAAACCGTACAAGTCGCTTTGCATTTTATTCGCGAGCGGAACGACAAAGGAAAGATTACGTTTTTATTATGTTTTTTTTGTAGATTCTAAAATCTTTATCGTTAGAAAAAAAAACACGCTCTATAAAGACTAAATCTTTCGAAATCCTATTAAGTGATGTACATAATAATAATGTGAAATGGTGTATGTATATAATGTAAAGAGATCGTTAATGCGGTTGAATGAAAAAGTGCTCGTTCACTACGTCTAGCCCTAAGTGTCTAAAAACATAAAATGACAAAGTATCTAAATACAAAATGGTTCTCTTTTCTATTTACATAAGCAAAATAAAAAGCACAGAATCTGACTCGGTGCGAGTTGCGTGTAAGTTGTAAAGAAATAGAAAAAGGTTTATAGCGTCAATGCTTATGAGTAATATTAAAATAGCAATAAGTGTAAATCGCATAATAAATGGAGTATTCTATTATTGAGGATCGACATAAGCTCTGTTACGTTGTTGTGTTCAGAAAAATATGTATCTTAAGTAGTGTAGACAAGTTTATAGCATGTATTTGAATTGGATGTTCGAGGTGAAGTTTTTCTTTTTTTCTTTTGCATTCGTTTATTTAAGTACCTCACATGTCCATTATATATTTATTTGAAACACATTATATTTTCAATTTTTCAAACTACTATGACTAATTCTACTGTAAAGGATTCGTTAAAAATTTGAAACATTCGTAGTATTTACGTTGCTGTTCATATTGTAAAACGTACGTAAACTCACATAAACAAATCTTTTCATTGTGATCTCATCATCTCGAAATTTCATTTATTAATCAAAATTTCACTACCGCATTAAAACCCCATGTATATACTTTACGAGATGTAGTCGTGTCTATATTTTTAATGTAAGAAAAAGCAAAAAATCACACGCAAGACCAATACCGCGATCAGGGCTCGATGACACCGTGACAAGACCCCGTGAAAGAGACATAGGCAAGCTGCTATTTGTATAAGCGAGTAGAAATCAAACGATTTATGCACAGAGTCGCTGTGACGATATACCAAAACAATATTAATTATACTGTACGAAAGTAGCGTTTAAGCGAACAAAAAATCTTAATTAATAAAGGCACGTAATTCTAAAATTCTTGTAAAACCAGTCGAACCGAAGCGAAAAAAATAACGTTCGACTGCCGTGGATTTTTCTCGGTGCGGCTTTTCCAACGAAACTGCAACCAAGATTATCCCGAAACGTTCGTTTTTGGTTTCGTCGTTCGACAATAATTTAAGGAGATAAACAAAAAAAAACATAAAAGGTGTACGAGTAAACAAGTCGTCGTATAAGTGTGACATTGTGTACTCTTTTTCTGTGTATATAATACCCTGTATAGTACCGACGATGAATCTATAATTACCGACGCGATAATGCTTATGTTTATATCGATGAAACCGATAAATACATCATGAAATAAATAAAGAGAAAAAAAAGGATAAATAAAAAATATGTTGTTATAATTTCATTCACCGATCGTTGATCGCATGTGTATGCCGAGCAAGTGGCTCGCTTTATTTAAAATAATGAATTTTTCACGTTTACTTTGGCCATGTACGCGACAAAGCCAAATACGATTTGCTTCCTCACTGCATCGTGAGTCTCGGGGGCTCAAGATCAATATTCTTGCGTACAAAGGGGGATCGCTTATCAAGGTTCGCGTAGAGAGAAAAAAAGCCAACAAGAGCATAAAAGGGAAAAGGGGATGACGGGGCAACAAAAAAGCTGCTCGTGTAGTGCCTGTTATTCTCTTCTTTTATTTATTATTCCTCTCAAAGTTTCTGCAATTTACTTTTTTTTTTATTCTGAAAATTTAATAAACATTTTAACTAAATTGGAATCAGTATCTGCAGTAAATTATGGCTTTCGAATAAAAAAACATACAAACGTGTCATGAATTAATAAATTACTAAAATGAATTAAAAATCTTTCATTAAAGATCAAAGTAGCATTATTTCATAAAATTTTGTACTAACAGTAATCGGTAATGACCTTATAAAAATAAAATATGAATGTTTATTTGCTCGTGAAGAATGATATAAGTACAATACCTTTTCAATCTAATGATCATTGTCTAATACTCATTAAATATGTCTCTTTCATCCAGAATAATAATAAACACTCATCTTATCGATGATGTATAAAATTGTTTATATATCAAAACCAAATACTGTGACTTCTTATTTTGATTTGTACAATACGGCTTCTTTATAGAAAACTAAATTAGAATTATACAAATCCAAAACAGTTATTATATTTACAATTATTTTATACAAAACTAAATTAAACATTATGTTTGATATACACATTCTATATAGTGTGTTATAACTTCAGTGCAACATATTTGAAAATATCATTTATTTTCATTTGCCAGAATTCATAGTTTATTCAGGAATAAAAATATAATTTTACATATAGATCAATTTTTCATATCGTACATATTTCTCCAAAAACAATAATTCAATTACAAAGTGAATTCTGAATGATGGAACGCTGCCAATGGAATATTTCAGTTTCAGCATGCATTGTTACTGATATACCTAAACGATAAAAATCAAAAGCTACTTATACCTATTACCCGGACTTGAAAAATACCAGCAACCTGCATACGTAAAAAAAAACCATTCAACAAAAGCTGAAAAATAAAAAAAAATACATCTGCCTGATATATTTCCGTTTTCGAACTCCGCACGCAAGCGAAGCAAACTCATTCACACGAACCTATAGCATTAAAACACATCATCCAATCCAGAATACACATCAAACGCGTGCACTGCAGCTGCGTGCAGCTTGCACTCGTACACACACACACCCTCCCGAACCAAGATAACACAACCGCTATCATCTGCCTTGCTGTTCGTCAGCCCAGCAGCAGCAGCAGCAGCAGCAGGAGCGAGGCTCACCGATCATCCGACGCCTGCGCTCGCGCACCACCACTACAAGCATATACATATACATCGAGGTGTGTTCGATTCCCCCCACGAGCCGTTGCGCGCGCCTGCATGCGCGTTATATGCACGCAAGCGAGAAGCTTTCTCCTGGCGGCTCGGGAGCAAGTAGGGGTGGCTCCCGAGAGGCGAATGGGAGACGCCCGTGCAGGAGCTGGCTTTGCCACCGCCCATGGAACTAGAAAACACGAGAGAGAGAGAGAGAGGAGAAAGAAAGAGGAGAGAGCTGGTTGCGATCGGAAAGAATCCCAATCCCAGGTCAGGCTGTTTCTCTCTCTCTCTCTCTCTCTCTCTCTCTCTCTCTCTCTCTCACTCTCTGTGCTAGCTGTCGGCCTTGGAGCTCACGCTCTCGTGTCTGAAAATGGAGAATTTCGGCGTGTGCGAGAGAAAGATGCACAAATGCTCATGCCCGGGAACAAAAAAGTAAAACGTTGCCGAAACCGCGAGTCTTTCAATTTTTCGGTTGGAGGAGGGTTGGATCGAATACTGCAATGCGCTTTTCGACAACGTGAGAGATGAGAGAACAGAATAGAGCAAGTATTATGGATATCATAAATTTCATGAAATTTTACTATTTTAATACTAAATATTAAGAACGAATTACCAATTTTCAAGCGCTAATCAATAAATATTATTTTCCATTTGTGGAACAATAGAACTTATTTTTAAAAAAGATTTCAGATACTGAGGTTAAATAAACCATTTAAAGAGCCAACAAGAACATGAAAAATGACAATATTACTGATAGAAAATAAAAATTGGGTGAAACTAAGAATAAATAACCTGTTAATGTATTTTTAATTTATCGTACAAAATTTTATATTTCAAAAAGACAGACATCCATATTTAGCAGAGCCTTATAATATTTATTTTCTTTATTCTTATAAATATAATCGTATTAGATATGATACGATTTACGTTATCATTGAAACTTATTTAAATAACTTATTTTTAGAAGTATTATATTAAGTCTTGCGAACATCTTATGGTCTTACTAAAAACCATGACGAGGCTTAAACTGAATTCGATTAAGTTTAATATAGTTCGTACTTTATATCTTTAATTCAAGCCCTCATTTACCGTTAAACAATTGTACAAATTGTATAACATTATCACGATTATTTAAATGAACTATACTAGCAACAGTAAAAACATACAAATGAATAGTATTTTCTAAAAGCTGTGATCTACTATCTTCAATTATAATATTGACCTCATCAGATTTATAGTGGTAAAATTCTATCAATTAAAATGCATATTACCCTGCCCCTATAAAAAAGAATGGTCGACTCGCAAGAAAAAAAAAGTTGTGAAAGTGGTTCACTTCGTTCATCAGCTCCCGAGTCTCCCCCTCGGCGCATTATCAACTGCACTTCCACGAAATCAGCGCACGCAATAAGCGCACGCGCGCGCATATACACACCATTGCACACGACGACGACGACATATCCCGCGTACTCGCGAGCTTTCAACAGCAGCGACCTTGTTTTGGCGACAGCATATATTGCGCGGCGAGCCCTGTCGCTCGTTACGCCCGACAACTTCTTTCAAGACAAATGACGCTGCCTCGGTCCTGCTATTGCTGCTGCTGCTGCTGGTGGTGGTCACTTTTCGCGCAACGATATATGTCCAGTTGGCCGGTGCAATCGTCAAGATCTACATAAGCGAATCGCGGAGCCTCGCGCGGTAGCTACTTACAATATATACGTAGTGAATGGGTGGTCTCTACCGCGCGAATTACTCTGCTGCTGCCTCGTTTTCCCTGTTTCCGTGGTCCAAGATGACGTCCATCCCATCGCACACCTTCGTTAATATTATGCGAATACTCGTTCGCGTCTGTCTTTATATTTCGAGAAAAAAAAAAGAAAAGAAAGAAAAAGGTGTGTGTCGTGTTGGTTTCTTGACCACGCGATTTTATGCAACCGCAGCGCGCGATAGCATCGGCACTCCTCCGCTTGCGCGTTTATTCAAATTATTTTGCCACTGGTTTTGAGAGGCCCGCATCACGTCTCTCTCGGCGGTGCTTCATCATCGGTATTATTATTATTATTATTATTAAATGTATAATGGATCAATGTAGCGGTACCTGAATTTTTTCCGATGACGTTTCGGTATTGGACGAAGCGACAGTTGATTTGTGTATAAGCGGTAAGCGAGATTTGGCATATTTTGATCGGGAATATCGAAAATACGAAAGTATAAGATAAAAACGAAAACTACGTGATTAATCGTCGCAGTTTCCAGATCGATCACAATGAAATTATTCCACGATTCATCGCTTACTACTTTAACATTTATAATCGATTGTAAGCCTTGTAATTCTTTATAAAAAAAATTGCCAATGTAATCATAATAAAACATGAAGAAAAGGGATTACTTTTGGAAAAAACTCTATTTCGCATTATTCGATTCACAAATTCCCAGTCAATATTTTTTCATACATTTTATTTCCCATGTAATTGGATAGGATTGATTCATAAATCAATTTTATATTTCTACGATAGAACTGTCAAGTCTTAAAAAAAAAAATTATTCATCTCTCCCCTAACTCCACCCTGCACAATTTCTAAATACCGCGGCTGCAATTAACGTCAGACAAAAATGTCATCTCACCGCGCCGCACCAGCGATAATAATAAGTCCCCAAGATGTATTATTTCTATCGAAATCGACGTACTGCCGCGCGGCAGCGCGTATCTCCTCCCCATCAGATATCCCTGTCGAATCAAAAATTGAAATCGCGTCTATATTCTCGGGCAGGCGCTCGTCGGCCCGGGTGCTAAGTTGAGCTCTGGCCTGGCGCGGCGCGAACGGCTCTTCCCCATTAGATGTAATTGGGTGGGGGATTAACGAGTCACGGCTCCATTTATCAGAGTCCGTAATTACGAAGCATCCCCCATCGTTCGCGAAACTGTTATCTCTCTCCCTACCTCTTTCTATTTCTCTCCTCTCTCTCTCCTCTCTCGTTCTCTTTCACCTCTGGCGTTTGGCGCGACGACAACGACGACGCTGACTGACTGACTGACGTCCCCCCGGGGACGAGTTTCGCGGCACCATCCACTCGAACGTATATACACACGCGCGACTGAGCTTCGGTGTTCGTTCTCTCACTCTCTCTCTCTCTCTCTACTCTCTCTCGTGACTAAAGATAACGGGATGTTTCCTGTCGTCGGCCGGGAGGAAATTGGACCTCTCGCACCCTCCTCGCGCGCCTGCAGTGCACAGCAGCTCTCTTCTCCCCTCCCAGAAGGTACATAGCGAGAAACCGAGATAATAGCGCCCGTATTCGCACCAGTGTTCTCGCGTTCGAACCCCGAGCAAATGGTTAATTCATACGCTTTTCGTTACGTTCGACGATGCAGCCGCCGCCGCCGCCTCCACCGTGTGCGCATACGAAAATAGTTGTACGGACTATACAACCGCGAGATGCTGACGAACTGCGAGAAATCATTAAAATTTCTAGTGACACGTTAGAGGGGGACGATGCTGCTGCTGTTGCCGCTGCTGGCGCTACTAATGATACGAGCGCCTCGACACAAGTATATGACGTGGGCGGTCCAGAGGATCGTCGCTGCACACATCATTAAGCGGGCTTCACTTGCTCTTCATATATACTTGCTTAAGCCCAAGAGTGCAGTACGTAAGATATTTTTTCTCTCAAACTTCCATAGCCTCTTTTGAAGAATGAATCTATATCTAGTCCGCACTGTAGTGCGCAGTTGTTCTTTTTTTATTCTCTCTCCGCCTCGATCGTGAATACGTTGTATCTTTTGCAGCTGCCAATTAGGGAAGCCGCAGAAATACGGGGATAATCACGTTGTTAACGCACAATAATTATGATATCTAACTGTTTATTGTTTCGAGTAACGACGAACGAAATGATTTAAGCAGTAGAAGCGGTGGATGGAAGAGTGGGCCCCAGTTGAGATAGATGACTAAGCAGTCTGTAGGTTATAACAACAGTGATCTAGATCGCATATACATGAAACGGAAACGTACACTGCTGCATCTAATGTACTAAAATTTAGTACAACTAAACTGTAGTTGAAGAAGATCATAAAATCATGTATAGTTATATAAGCTCAAATACGAATTTGTCACTTATTAATTACAAATGATTAAGTGCTACATAATTTTTAAGGCGTCTATAATTGTTCGAAGATTATGAAAAGATGATTTTTTTGTTTTGTAAGAAGGATTTTCAGCAGTTTATAACAGTCGCAATTTTTTGATGTACCTGCAGAGTCGACGCCTAAACGTGATATAAAGATTCAATGTAGTGCGACCAGCATAGAAGTGCCGATGGAATCCCATCGCTTTATTCCATTGGGATTACCTGCCAATCTCGCCTTCTTATAATTCATTAAAATTCTTTTTTGCCCCCTGGAAACGTGATGGATTCTACTTTCAATTTTGCCGAGACCCTGCTGCGACCGTCTCGACGTTATACCGTCTTCTCGCTCCCCTTCCCCCCTTGAATAGCAATGAGACTCGATTGCCGATGCGCAATTTCTATTGCGATCGATTATATACGAATACATGTATTATATTGCTATTTTCGAACGAGTTTTCTTAAGTATTTTTTGATTATTCATTGTCTGCGCAAATGATTCAGCGACAACCGAATTGTTCAGAAAAATACATTTCATTCTGATTGAGCATTGAACGAGACATGCGGGTCTCCAAATCCAGTCGGCAATAAAAACATAGTAAATAATTAATAAACTAAAATGTGATAAAATTGAATATCGAAATTATTAATCTAAAGAATCAAAGTTTTTCTCTTCTACTCGATTCTTTGAATTTCATTTGGTATTGACTTAAGGCAAGAAACGCTGATTCACATACAACATAAATCCACTGTAATCATATCCGCTTAAAAAGTTTTCTCGAAGTCTGCTTCAGAACTTAAATTGCAACTCGAAACTTTTTAGAACACTTCGCACAAACGATTAAAAAAAAATCACGTAGCGTCAACGGAAAAGCTGCTCCTAGTGATAATGCTATATAGAGGTACATCTCTGAGAAAGTATCTGCTGACCCTATACAATGCGAGAGAGTATCGAACTATACACTACTGGACGCTCTGCTTCTGATACTAGAAAAAAAGGCAATAGCGCTGCGAGACGGTTGCGGATAGTGGGGTACGGAAAAATAAAGGAAAAACGAGAGAGAGAGAGAGAGAGAGAGAGAGAGAAAGAGAGGAGCGGTGGAGTTGATGAGAAGAGGGGCAACGGGAGGTGGGTTTCCGAAACAGCTCGCCGCTATCTCGACTGATCCGATCAAGATTAATGAACACACGAGCAAGCGGCACGCCAAGCGAACCTTCGCGCCGCCCAGTCGCTCTCTTTTGCTCTGGCTCTCTCTCTCTCTCCCTCTCTCTCCCTCGCTCTTTCTCTGTTTTCTGCATGTGTGTACGTGCAGAGTGTACACATCGAGGAGCAGCAGCAGTAGCGAAGCGACAGGTACTGTCGCTCGGCTTAGCCTAATAATGCACTTCTGAGCCATAGTTTATGAGCACGTACGCGCAGACACTCCCTCCTCTCTTGGCTTGGCTTGAGTCTTGCTCAATTTTCGACTCTTAATGAAAGTAATGCACGCGGATTCACACTGGATATGGCGCACTTTATATCGGGGTTAGCGCATCGCGCCGTGAAATAACCCTGACTTTATACCGAGATTTCTTCTTTTGACTTCTCACGGTTAAGCTGGTCTCTTCATTTCTCTCGAGGTATAATAAAATGCTCGAGCCTCTTAACGAGCAGTAACTGGTAATATTAAGCTTCGTTGCTGCGTTAGTTTTATTAAAAGGTATAGCTGCGCTTTGTGTATACGTGCGAGGCTTTTTTCTTTATCTTCTCGACTTAAGTAGCGAATTCTGCGGTGTGCTCGGGTTGTGCTGTATTAATTATAGACATTGCGAGTCGAATCGAGAACTCGTTATTTTGGATAATAATAGCGATTAAGACTTCAAATATCAGTTGTCTGGAAATACGGAATGACGTGCTATATTCGTTATCAACGATCGAAACCTCTCTCGTGCAAAGTACATATTTATAATCGCTACAATCAGCACTAAATACATATAACACTAAATTCAGGATATAAAAACTTAGTTTATCAATGTTTTAAAATTCTTCACAAATATGAAAGATAAATGTTACTTTTTCATTCTTATGCCAATCAAACAAAAATCAATAAGCTCATTGCTCACTAATAATAAATACATTTATCCTTACACATTTTTTTTGTCAATTGAACTCCAACAATATTTATATCCAACTCAAACTTGTACATTTCAATAGTTCTATATATCAAGTGCCTCGACAAGTGCCATTGAATCGAAACGTAGTAATCACTTATAAAAAAATAATGATAAGAAAAATTACATTAGATAATGAAATAAATCGAGCATGTCCAAGCTCGTGTTAAGTCGAAAGATCCCTCTCGAGCCTGTCGGAATTGGGCATCAACACCCTTCTCGTGATTAATCCCATAATCCGGCGTTGACCACAGTGCGCTAGTACGTGAGAACCTCACTTATGAGCTTCTTCAGCTTCCATATTTCTAAGCCCGACCTCTACACGATGAAGAGCATTGATCCTGTACATAATCTATTTTCTGCAAAACGAGCTTATCCCTCACAATAAAAAGATATACTTATAACTTTTGAACTTGCAATAGATTAATATCTAAATTAAAAAAAGAAAAGTCTGTAGTTTGTAATTATTCCACATAATCATGAAAGACTTACGATTACGAATTACGAATTACGATTTTGATAAAAAAAAATGACTCGCTGCTAAGTGTTTCACGGTAGCGTAGCAAAGTGATGCCACATCTTGAAGTGCAAGGAATCGCCATTTCAAGGTCTTCCTTATTCTTGACGAACGCCGATGCTTTTTGTCTGGCTAGCTGCTCAATGCCAATAAAAGCACTACATGCACGAGTCATAATTATTCACGCTCAAAGAAGTTCACAATGAATTGTAAAATCGTTTAATTAATTCCATATGAGGTTGCTGGACGCATCCGAAATAGTACCTTCTTCCGCCCGACCAGCGATGTTCTCTCTCTCTCTCTCTCTCTCTCTCTCTCTCTCTCTCGAAAAACCATGACCGGAAAAAGTAACGCACTTTAAAACTCGATCTGATTGGTTACAGGTGGATATCCGTTTTAAGCGGCGCTAAAGTTTAAAATATCCTTACTATATAAATTAATGTATTATTTCAAATTATGAAAGACACTTTAATTACACTTTAATTTAAATTATAAATGACTAGTATTTGTTAGAGTTTAATCATTGACGCGTAGTAAATTAAAAAGTAGTGATAGTAAGTATCTAATAATTTCTGTCAAAGGATTTTAAAAATGTACTTATGAAGGCAGAGAAATTTAGTTCAACATTTACAATATTTAAGCATTTCAAGTAAGAATACAGAATTGAATGTTGAAAACAAAGTGGTTAATATTTCAAGAAATAGAAACGTAATAATCAATTTACTTTAATCCTTTACATAAACAACCTTGTTTAGAATTATCATTTTTCAATGTTATTCTAGAATCTTTTCGAAATTGATAAGTGCAAGCATGTTTGTATGAACTTATTAAAAATAACTTAGTAAATAATCTTGCAACGAGTAGGATATATAATTCACCCTGTCCAATATTTCAAACAGTGTACAATATTTTAATATACTACAAATAGCATTCCTGAATTGTACCGAATCACAAGTTTCGTTTACTATAGCATCACTTACTAGCACAATACGGCGTTTTAGACCTTTTCAGTAGAATAAAATACAAAAAAAATGATGGAGTATTGTCGGGCAGCGCTACACTCAGCAATAGCAGCAGCAGCAGCAGCAGCAGTAGCTCGGCAGAGCACATATAGGTGTCCTATTGGAGCAGAGAAACCCCTCTTTCTCTCCTCGACATTAGATGATGGAGGCAGAGTCGAATTCGTTCCCAGAGCCCTGCCTTTCTATTCTCAAAGAACCTTCATGGCCGCCGGTGCTCCAATAAACGCCTATAGCCATTCCTGCTTTTTCTCGTGGCGAGTCAGAATATAAATACAAATTCTTTGTTTTTCGGAAAAACATGACAGTTGTTACAAGAGAGAGGAAATTGTTTGTCTCCTTGTTAACCCGCTAATAGGGAGTATCGAAATGAGGCTTGATAAATGCTTAGAAAACTAAGTTCTTAATTGAATTCACACTCAGTCATTGTTCGCACCGTTTTGTACGAAGCGCCAAGTCATTCGACGCTGATTTTCTCAAAGTTCTACCGCATCACACAGCAAGATGGTTACGCCAATGCTCTAACCAGCATCTAATTAATTCATTCAATAATAAAAACGGTGGCGCGGTTAGACGACAGCTATTTATACGATAAACCTCGTTGGAGCAATGCCTCGATTATTATAAAACGTACGGTTGAGTAAAGAATTATTATACACGCGAGCCTACCCATGAGAGATTTCTTATTTTTGCTTCTAATTTTGGACGAAGGCTCGTGGAACATGGAATTTCACAACTTTAAATAAATTTTTCATATAACGATTTTAGAATCACTATACATTTAAATTTTAAAAAACCCATTCAAAATTAAGATTTGTCATCCTAAATAGCATGCATAAGAAAAGAAAACTATGCTAAACAGAAATTTGGTTGGGATTTATTTATATACTGGCTTTCTAAAATAGTGAAAAACGAAAATGGATAAATTCTTACTCATCTGTTATGGCTAGAGTTATAAGATATTGCTTTAATAAAACATAGTTGATGCTGTGAACAAAGGCGCCCATTTTTTTCGAGTCTTTAAGTATTTTATTAATAATAATAAGAGGAATATTGAATAATATAATACACGTAAATGGGTGGATTTAATTATTAAAGTGATAAAAAAACGGAAGGTTTAAAATAAGTATGTATAAATTACTTATTCTAAATTTCGTATTTTGTATTTAATTTAAGTATTGAAATAAAATCTTTCGGTGACATTGTATTTTATTAAATACAATATTTTATAATAAACATTTCCTTTTATAGGAAAAAATGGCAGAAACATTTGCAATTATTTGCGTCAGGCTATCAGATTTTGCTTTACGTCAAAACAATATATTTACTAAATTTCTCACTATACCTACATTAGTTTTTTTTAAGTTACATTACGTGTACAACGGAGCGTTAATTATAAAGACACGCCAAATTGCAATAAATGAATATTAATAATACACTCTAATTTGCTACATTCAATAGAGTTCACGAAAGCTTAATTGAAAATATCCAGTATCAATGCAAGAAAATAAAAATAATACTAAATGTCACAAAGGATTTAAAAAAAAATGATTGTTATTTCCATTGTAATCTATGTATTCATCCCACGCATAGGATACAAGTTTTTCGTTTCAGCCCCGTCGACGCAAAAAGGGGGAAGGATTTTTCGTGAGCACGCGAAAAATCCTTCTTTGTTCGCGGCAAGGACGCGTTTATATACCGTCCGACCGAGCGACGACACGAGTTCGATTTTCCCGCTGCAAGCGCGCTACTATACTCCCACAGACTCTGTGGGAGGGTAAAATCAATAACTTGGAGAGAGGGTGAAACGCGCGGAACGGCACAACCGTGGAGCGAGACAGAGAGAGACAGGGATGGAAAATGGGGAGCGAAAAAGAGAGAGAGACTCACGGGATGAAGGAAAGAGAAGCCAGAGCGGAGCTTTTAATCCGAGCTCGTAAGAAGACGCGAATGTAGGGCGGGTCCGTGATGCTTGTCAGCGTCCCGCCGTCGCCAGGGACATCCCCACGCGCTGTCCCCATGTCCTATCGGTTTTCTTCCTTTTTACTCGCTTTCTCTCTCTCCTCTTCTCTCTCTCTCTCTCTCTCCTCTTCTCTCTTTCTCTCTTTCTCTTTATCCTCTTTTCTCTTTTCGCTTTCTCCATCCCTTGCTCGCCACTTCTACACCACCGCGCGATACGCGCTGCACAGCCATCCCTCGACGATCTCCTGAATATTTGCCGTGCCCGTTAGATGCAAAAATGGTGTAGAAGAAAAATAATTTCTTGATACAATTTGATAGCAATTTAGAAAATGGAAGCTTGTAGACATCAGTGATGTAACTAAAGTACTAAATTATGAATAACTTTAAGATTATAAGACTGTCTGAATTATCTCTCAAAGAAAGTTTCGCATTTACTGTAAAATAAATTAACCAAATTAAAGTAGAATACAAAAAATTTGGGTTTTTCTTTTCATCAGAAAGACGAAGAAACATTTGTAGTTATGCTCGATAAGTAATGACATTTTTCAATTAACCAAGCATCAGGATCAAGTGCGGAAAAAGTATAATGAAAATTTATTTGCTCGAACAGGCTGTACAAAGAAGTTAAATGCAGCGTGGCCGTAACGAAGAGAAAAAAAGACGCTGACGCAGATGCATTTCTTATAGAGACGGGACTCATCGATTTTCTTCGACTCATTGTCGAACTATCCGTCTGCAGTTCTCAAAGATTGGATGGATAGACATAGTTTCCGGTAGCTGTCGGTAGGCGATTTGTACGGCTTGATGGGCCAATGTCTCAAGAATCTGATAAAGTATACCCGTTTTCGAACGTTTTAATTGACTTTTTGACGCTTGTCGATTGAGTGAGTTTGCGCGCCGACGTTTACACTCGTATTCTCACAAGTCATGTACTTACACTCAATTCTTATTAAGTGTCTTCATTAGAACAACTCTTCGTATTATTTAGTCTGTTTTTGATGCCCTCTGCTATCCTTCGCATTATCAACATTTTCATAAAACGCTGTGGACAATCTTGATGGGCAGTAAAGCTAGTGATTCATCTCGTTAAATAGATTCATTATTTACTTTAGTCTAATTATTGAAAAAGAAAATATATAAGCTACAACTTTTTTAAATCGACCACTAGACCAATTGTGGAGACGTCGCTTCAAAGATGAAACTTTAGACTATCGAAAATATATCTACATTTTCTCCAACCTGATTTCATTAAAAAATACAGTGCCAAAAAGTGAGAAGATACAAGGGCCATTTAAAGCGAAACGGGTTAATTAATCTTCACAGGATGCTTAAATCTTTACATGTAGCAAGGAGGCATTTAATAATGTGGCATTAGTTGTGCACAATACATACCGAACAGCACGAAGAAAGAAAAGCAAGATGAAAGCTACGAATCGGATCGTCGACAGTTGTGCCGGCAGCCGGGTTCTACTTACAGTCCAGGGGTTGCATGAAATGGAGAGAAAGATCGAAGTCGAGAAAGAAAAGCAAGAGAGAAAAAGAGATAGAGAGAGAGGCAAACACAATAAAAAGAGAAAATAAAGTGCGTTAAAAAGGAGGTGGAAAGGGTGCTATATAGGAAAAGAAAGAGATGAAAGAAGCGGGAGGGAGAGAGAGAGAGAGAGAGAGAGAGAGAGAATGAGCGAGAAAGAGAAAGAATCGAAACGAATAAGAGTAGAGTGGATTGTGGAACGAAGAGGAAAGAGAGAATGTGTAAGAGCGAGCGAGAGGGAGAGAAAGAAAGAGAGAGGGATGGAAAAAGAGCTATACGCTGCATGGCTCTCGGAGAAAATCATTAATCACCTTCATGTCACGGCTAGCACCGCACCGCCAGGGGTACCTTACTAAGGGTATACACTGTGCATCTCCTTCCCCTTCTCTATCTGCCCTCTCTCTCTCTCTATCTCTCTCTCACTCGCTCTCCCTCGCTCTGTTTCTTTATTCAACTTGGTCGCGAGAAAGAGATAGAGAGAGAGAGAGAGAGAGAAACGAGATAGAAAGGCGGTTTCACAAGCGCAGAGAGAAACGCGAGGAGAGATGCTCCCGTTCGGCTGGTTCGCGGCTGCACCATCGCGGAGCTCTGAATCCGTCGGATATAAAGATGAAAACGAAGAAGAAAAAGACTGCAGCCGGGAGACCGAATGTATATGTATACCCCCAAGAAGGCGAGCCCAGCCACTCTTGGATTTCTACGTGTGTATACACGTGATATTAAACTTAGTAGGCACAACAATGATATTCGATTTTTCAGGCGATGCGTGACTACAAACTTTTCATTGAAGCATAGATCTGTTTATGCAGATATGTGTGTTGTCACGTGACCATCATTATGTTATGGATATCGATTGGGGCTTATAAAAAATTAGCTTTTGATACTTTTTTGATATTTGAGCTGTGTCCAAAAATAATTCTTCGATTGAAATCTTGCGAATAATTTGATTTCTGTGTAGAAGAAAATAAATGTAATCGTCAAACTTACAAGAAATTTATACAATACTAACAATATAGCCGCTATCTAATGTAGATCTAATTGACGTGATTCTGCTAAATAATATTGATATAGTTAATTTTATTTATATTTGTTAAATAAATATGTTTTACAAAAGTTTCTTTTATTTTCAGAAATATACCTCAAGAATATTTTCAAATTTCATTCTAGTAAAGAGAAATTCGCACTGACAACGCTACCTCCATTCCCTAACCCTTTAGTTACCTGGAGGTTCTGCTTCCTTAGCTACTGGAACCATAAATAAGTCAGTCATTTGGTTTTAGCATACAGGTAGCTCATAAATTTTTATGACGATGCTGGCAGACCGTATCTGAGAAGCTTGGAAAAGCTGTATACAGTGCAACATAGGCGCGTGTATCTGCACGAAGTTATCGCGAAAGGAGCTTCGAATCAATGTCCATGCATTTATTATAAATATCACACCCCGTCAACATTTCTTTCCTACAGTTCTCAACTACTGTATTTATTGAAAAAAAGTAAACAATTTAGTTAAAATAAAAATATAATTTTCCTCGCCATACACCATGTGCCGAGGCGCTCATCTTTCCGTGAGTCAAAGCTTCATTAATTAATTTTTCCTATTCAGGCAGGCTATCAGAAAAGAAAAGATGGAACAAGTTGAAGGCCTCTCGGGTTACATCTTGGCCGTATTTTTTCCAACGCAATTGAGAAATGAGAAAGGCTCCGAGAGAGTGCGCCAAGCAAAAATGATCGACGGATAAATTACAAGACCGCGCGCGAGACTTCGACGCTCCGTGGTGCGTATTATTGATATATACACACACTCACACACATACAGGGGTTCCGCGCGCGACCATAAGGTTGAGAAGCAAGCGATGGCGTGCGGATGTGCGAAATCGTAAAAAGAAGCTCTCGGCTTGCGTGATCCTAATTACCAGCGAAGATGAATATCACTGGCGAATATAACGGGAGGAGTATACCCACACGTGTGCGTACGAAGCGCGTGGCTCCCGTGGAGCGCGGGTTGATAGGTCGTCAGTCAAATGCGAAAAGCTCTCCTCTCGCGCGCCCCTTACCTCATCTCGTTATACGGATCCTATCGCTGCCGCCGTTGTTACATAGCAACGCGAATCGCCGACGAGTCCCACGTAATTAGCTTCTCGAAATAAATATGCAGTTTCTGCAGCGAGGCGTTGTATGTGCACGCACGGTATCCCGTGAATTTCAATTGATTTATGATATATTTTTGCCTCGGGGTTGTTGGGAGAACAATTTCTAGATATAATTGAATGAGCATGAGTTGTTTCTTAAAAAAGCGCCAATACTTTTAATGTGTACGAAACATTTCTCTAAATGGCAAATGCTTATGAATAGGAAAGTTGAAAAAGAATAGTTTTTTTTTCAAATAAGAAACATAAATTTATATTTTGTTTATAAAATTAAATTAGATATTTCCGCTGTTATATGTTATGAATCATTCAGTATAAATAAATATATAAAAGAAATAGAATTCATTTAGTTATCAATTAGTTCGAGGTATATATATCAGTAAAAGATTTATTTATCCACGCGAAAATAATACTTAGCCAGTGACGTCTCAACATCTAAGCCCGAGACATAGACGTGAAAAGCGAACGACAGGTGGATGTTTCCGGCGCGTAAGATATTGTTCTTCCGATAAAATTAATAGTGGAAGTGAGCCAAGCGATATAACATTAATCCTTGGCAGCATTAGTGGTATACGCCGAGGAAAAGCTCAGTCTTGCGCAAATGTGTGTACGAGCGCGCGGGAAAATGCGAACCGTCGCGCTAGACGAGAAGCTACATACAGACAGAAAGAGGAAGACATGGAATGGAGGAAACAGAATGATGAGAGGGAAAGACGAGAGAGTCGATGTAGAAGAGGTGGAGGTAGGGCGCGAGAGATTTCGTGTTACACGAGAGCGGAGTTCGCGCGGACAACCCTCGAGTATGCTCGAGAAGCAGGATATTGCGTAGAAAATTGTGGGCAGGCTAGAAGAAAGTGGCCATTGGGAATGATAGAAAGACATCGGAGAATTGGATGCAGTCGAAATATATGCTATCTAAAAAATATCATTTTGACCTTGCATGAAACTTGCCAATTCAGAAAATTGGGAGAAAAATGGGCGATTACGAGTTCTTTCCTTTTTCAACAAAACTCTGAGTTCTCCCCTTTTATGGAACGAATGCTAAGTTATCCCGTTTTCGAAACGCATTTTAAGTAGTCTCATTACCCAATTTTATGTTCTTGAATTTAATACTCTTTCAGAATATGCACTTCCAACACTCCAAAGTCAATCCACAATTCACAGACATTTTTGTCATCGATAATTTCATTCGTAATTCATCTCCGAACTTTCCAACGACAAAAATCTCCGTGAATTGTGAGATTTTTCCAGAAATTAATTTCTAGCTATATATTTTTTTATACTGCAAAAACCGTTACGGTAGGAATCTACCAGACCATAGCACATCCTCTTAACCCTTTTCGCCCCAAATGTCATAAAATTCAAGTTGATATTTGACTGCATAACTTTTTATGAAAAAATCACGGAATAAATGTGTTACATAGTATTTTCGATTCTTTAGAATCTCAGCTTTCGAATGGCTCTGTCAGATTTGCCCTAGGATGAAAACTGACCCATTTATAAAGTTTTTTTTTAAAAAATATCTTATTTTTGAGGTCAAAAAAATATTCTCTGACCGTTGTATTCGCAACAAAACGTGTTATAGACAACGACTCTTTCAAACCTATAGTCGGAATTTTTTTGAAATTTCATACGGCGGATTCAAAATGACGTCCAAAATATAATGATTCGTACATAAAGCAGTTTTATGCATATTTTTCAAGGAATTCCGTATTAATTTGTAAAAAATGTTTGTAAGTAGGTTTTTTATAGTATATTTTCCTTAAAAATCATTGAAGCTTCATTGAAGCAGAATCATGACATGATAGTTATCGTAAATAATTATTTAAATGAACGAAAGTATTTTTTCCTCGAAACTGTCAATTCAATCAACTACACGCATGTGCCGCAAGTTATCATTCCTCGATTATTTGCAGATCGAGAGAGAGAGAGAATGCTTCTCCATTTATTTTTTCTATTAATAAGTTTTTACCATCAAGAATTATGTATGATTCCTGCGCAAATTCTAATTAGGAACTCACAATGAAACAAATAGTCATTATTTATTTAATAGCAATGCCCTAATTAAGGTTTGGTAATTCGACGACAAATATCTTCTTGAATTGTGGGAGAAATTTCATAAAACTTATTACCGAGATGGCGTCAGAGTTTTTTCCAAAAATTTCACAGTTCCTTAAATGTAAGGACCAGTCACATAGGAATCTTCCCAACAAAAGCACATCCTCTTAATGGTAATAATTAATTAATTATCTCTACTTTTATATCAATTAAGGTTACATTATGTGCAAACATTGATATCATGACACATAATCTGTCACGAAAAATAAAGTAAACGAATATAACGAAGTATCAAGGGTGATAATACGAGGAAGCCGGTAGTACCAGGAGAACGGCGAAGACCATGACAGCTGATGGGGACAGAGCTGGGGACGATCAATAATATAATACCACGTCGCCTACTTCACTCGGTCCTATCACACTATCAAAAGTGATCAGGCGCCATCTTTCTCGGAGACTCATAACTCGTAATCAAATATACTTTATTGGCATATTCATTTATATTTCGGTAAGTAGATATATAAAAAATTGTTGTCAGTCTTTTTTTGTTATAGCTATAGTTTCTATGTTGTTTAATAAAATATTTTTTATCGCTTATTCAACTAGACATTATAACTAATTCTAGCATAATGCATTATATTTTTTTTGTATAAAGGAATCGTAAATATAAAGAAAAATCAATATCAATATCAGAATATTGTTCTAAAACTATTATTAATCTATTACGTATGATAATATTATAAATATCGAAGTAAAGCATTAAATTTTTCTTTGTATAATTCATTAATTTCCTGAATTTAATTGCTAAACTATAAAGCATTGTATTTTGAATTACGACAAACTATGTTTATAAAGAGATTATCTATATTTCAAATGTCTTATTTTAAAGGAATTTCTATTAATAAAGCTAAACTTGGGATGAACTTACATAAATGCAGTATTGTATATTATACATAAAATTATAAAATGTATTGAATTGAGCGCTCCTTTTACATACCAGACTGTAGGTACTCAGTCGATAATTTTTCTTTATACTACAGAGGCTCTTCAGTTCATACTAGTGCCATCTATTGAATCTGCAAAGAATTAAAAATTTTCTATAGAAAATCAGGAAAATATTTTTATTTTGATATTATTCATAATTAATATACTGAATATAACTTAATAATCACGGAATTTCTTTCAATTAATAAAAATATAACTAATATTACAATTAAAGATGATAAAGTAGAATTCTTTTATTGTTATGTATCATCGGAGTAAACGATATTAAATGAGTTCAAGTAAATAACGTCAGGGGCGCTAATAACGGTATAAGAAATATTTGCTATATTGATCTTTTGCCGCTTTTACACTTTTTGTTTCAAATGTTAGTATTCATCGTAGAAGGTTTTGAAAAAATAATAGTCAACATCTTGCTAGATTTAATAATGTCACTTAATATATAATAAATTTATTTATTTAGTTATTAGTAGCAATATATATGGACTTTTCAAAGGCTTTAACTAATTCTTACATTAAACTATTATACTTTTCGTAACTAAAATTTAATCAATGATTTAAAATATAGAAATTAACACATAAAATAAAAAAAATCTGGAAATATATTTACAGTTCACAATACATATTTAATAATGGACTTAGGGACAAAATTTATAGGATTTCATTAATAATGTACTAAATATATATTGAACATCATTTATTTATTTCATAATAAATTAGTTATAATATACATATACAAATATAATATACATCATCCATAATTTTGCAAAACCGCAGGTCTTATCAAACAGAACTCGGCGAATGAAAAGGTATATCATCAATTACAAGTTAGACGTGATTCGCGATAAGGTAAAGTCATTTATGAGGCGACGATATGACACTGCGATAAAGAGTCGCGTGGCATGTCATCCGTAAGATACCTGTAGAGACGAGCTTCTGATATCTACAATTCTACAAAAGCCCGGATCTACAGGGTAGATCACGAATGTGCCTATCTTTCGCAAACACCATTTCGCGAACCCCCCGGTACTACACCGCCGCCGTCGCCGCTGCTCTCGAGCTCGTTATCTGCTGCGCCGCCTCGGCACGACCTGAAATTTTCAACAGTTCAAAACTTCTAGCAATAAATACAATTTCGCCGTCTGCTCGTATAATTAAGCAGAGAGTCGTTTCAAAGCATGCATACTGTTCGGAATGACTGAATTAAGACTGAATTATACACATTACAGGAATAAAGTTGTCCTAGAATATTAGTTTTTCAACTCTTGTATCAAAAATTGTTTATCAACAAACAGATGAATAGTATTAGTTGGTTTTCTTTCAGTTATATAAAATGAATGGACACAAGTTATGATTTTTAATCAGATTGTAAAAAACGAAGAAAATGTGATAGCTTTATTAAAAAATTTTCACTGAAAAAGATCATTTTAAAAGCATGTAAAATCATACGCTTATACTTCATTCTTTTTCAGTTCATAGCAGTCGTTGTGAGTCAACAATTTTTCTATTATTCATATATTCATTCATCTCAATGTCATACATAGGTCACATATAATAAAAAAAACCATAAACAGTCGAAATTTTCTGATAAACAACTATACATATAAATCCTTTCATCTTTCATCTTCCATGATTGGTATCCCAAAATTTTCGAGTTACTTATTCAACGAACCCAACCGTTAACTGCACATCAATGTTAAATATGAAAGAGAGAGGCCAAATAATACAGCGCAGTCCATACTGGGAGAGGCAATAATAAGAATAATGATATAGAAAGGCCCCTTTATATTATCTGCGTCCACCGCACACACGTGTCGTCGCGTGGAAACGTGATGTCGATGAGGTCGATGAAAGTCAGGACGTGACCTGGCAAGCACATCCGCATAAGTCGCGAAAATGCGAAGGAAGTCACGAATCGTGACCTTCCATACCTGACGTGACTACGTATTTCGGAATTACCGGATTTAGTGCCGCTGCCGCCGTCGCGCTAGCGCGGCTCGACGTCTATGTGTTTATATCTCTTATGTATATGTATAAGAGAGCTTCCGATGTCGATCGCAGCTGCAGTACAACTTCCTTGCCCTTGTCTTTCTTTCCCTTTCTACGCTCTGTCTCGAGGATCTTTTTATGTGTAGAGGGGCTAATGCAACTCGTATCATCCTCTAAACCAATGTCAATTTAGACTCGGTTACTAGCTCTATTACACAAAATTGAAATGCAGAACGAAGGTGGTTAGTAAGAACTTAGCTAGTTATAGCATTAGATTTATCTATGACGATTCTCAAATATCACTCGAAATACAGAAAACCAGACACTGAATATTAAGAGGTTGAGAGTAAGAAACGAAAAGTTTACGAACATCGAAAAATTCAACAGAAGTAAAAGGTATAATACGTACGAAGAAGTGAAAACAAGGTCGTGTGTGTGTGAATCTGTACATACACAGACTTTGCATGCAACAAGCGAGACTGAGGATCCCGATACATGGTATATAAAGAGAAAATGCAGAGAGAGAGAGAGAGAGAGAGAGAGAGAGAGAGAGAGAGAGAGAGAGTTTACATCGCGGCGCATGCAGATTACGAGCTCGTCAACGGCCGTCTGTCGAAAGTGCGTGCAAGTGTGTGGCTGAAGATGGCGTCGTCGCGCCTCAACTAGACGAGGAGAACCCACATATATATAATGCACGATATAGACACACGATACAGACACATTGGTGTAGATATATACAAGAATAGAATAATCGCGCAAGAAGAAATCAACACCGCATTAATCGAGGCGTCCGCACCGAACTCACGATCACAATTTTCTCGGAACAAACGCAGGAAGAGAAAAATCACAGCGGACATATACAGAGAGAGAAATAGACAGAGAAAGAGATGAAAAATTGAGACATATTATTAAAACTGATAACACACCAAGGGCGACACTGTGTACGGTAGGTCGATGCGGCGATCGGGTCTCCTCAATCCAGCAGCAGCAGACGCTCCTTCAGGTCCGGAGCGCGTAGAAGGACGCCCATCGTGTCCTGCTTGCCGAGCGGTGTCTCGAGCGGTGGCGGTGGTGGCGACGCGCTTCGAGAGAAGGAGTCCCGGAGAGTCGCGGCGGCGAAGTCGTGGGGCGGGCGGTGGCGGCGTCTCTCTCCCCCGTCTGCCACTCTCCCTCTCTCTCTCTCCATCCAGTAGCCCGGGGGTCGAGTTTCGTCTGGCAGGGGGTAACTCGCTCTACTCGGGATTCTGAGACGATTGGACCAAGCCAGCCGCTCTCTGCTCGGCCCGCTACGCGCAGTCGCGACAACGCCACCACCCCGCGCGTTACAGAGGCACGTGGGGATGCCCCTCATTGTTGCAGGGACGTAGCTAGAGATGCTGGACCGAGGGGCGACTGCTGGATGCTGTATCGCGTGGAAGGTCTTTTTTACCCAAGGGGGGCTGCTGCTGCTTCGAAGTGGCGACTGCCTCTGTGTACAGCGTCAACTGTTGAGCTTTACCCTACTATTCTCATCTCCCTTCTTTTTTTTTTCGACTTTTTTCCCCCCGTATCGTCCTGTTAATGGAACGCGCTACGGCCAATCTATCGGCCAAGTATCGTGCGAGCGCGGAATATGTAAAAAAAAAACGTATATATATATTGTGGCGTGATATCGGTCAACTGGGGAGTCGGTGTTGGAAAAAATTACTAAATTGCTGAATGCGACGGACAGTTTTTGTTCTTTAGGAACAATAAACTACAGTTTATAATTTAAATACAGTTTAAATACCAAGTCATTTTTTAGAAATGTGTCATTCCTTCATCTTATGTAAATAAAAATATTTTTTACTTTTACACTTGCCGAATATTTCTGAGTTTTATAAGAAGCTAATATAAGAAAAATAAATATATGTGTAACTCAACAAAAATTGTGTGTTATTATTCAACTTGAAACATTTTTACACCATGTGAATTTCTAGAGTTACTCCTTGTCACTAACATTGAATATTTTTTTATTTTCTTCCAGACTTTTGAACTACAGTAATCTTCAATAATCAGATTAATTTTTTTAAGAACTCTAAATTTAGAAATATTTTTAAGATATTAATTTTGTCCAGTTTTGCGAAACATTTGACCCACATTGTTACTGTATATATTTGGATCAGCATTGAAGCACAACAGACGTACCGATTGACAGTAATATAAAGTTTCTTTTCATTCGATCAAGCACGATATAAAATCTGTTTTTTTTTCAATTCAAACAAATCCTTTCCGATGTCAAATACATTCTTCTCAAATAAAAACGGAAAGATTCATTTTTTCGTCAGTTATTCCAACGGAGAAGCGCGGAATCACGTGAAATGTGTTGAGTAAGAAAAATGAAAAGAGCAGGGCACCCGGCACTGGCTAGCCCCAGCATCCTAGCTCCGATCCTGCCTCGCGACGTCGCCTCAGATCGGCTCGACTCGTGTGCTCTCGGCTACCTCTAATTCGTTCTCTGGCAACCCCACCGACTGCCGACAACATCTCACAGGGACCAAAAGCGGTAAGCGTCGCGTCGTGGCGGCTCGCTATATAACCACCCCGAGAGTTCCCATACACATATACGAGCCAGCGCACAAGTATACCCTTGATAGCAAGGCGCGCGCGTCTCATCATCTTTCATACACACAGAGGCAACCTCCAGCGGCATATCTGCACAAACTCGCGTCGCCGCCGCCGCCGCCGTCGTCGTCTACCGACCGACAGAGAAAATCGGCCAGAGAGAAATTCAGACTCCCTCTCTTTCCACGCTCGTCTCGACCCTCCCACGAGCTGCTCTCTCTCTCTCTCTCTTTCCCCCTCGCTTCTCCTTTCGCCGCTAGTCACTTCCACAGTTTGCCAAGCTTATTGATCGGAGTCTGGCAGTACTGTACGTACACGCGGATGCTGGAGTTGTGCGTGTGTATGTGTGTGCGTCTGTACCAACGGCGGCAGGGGAGAAGAGAGACGCGGTAGTCGATCGACCGGCTGGCAGAAGCTGGTAAAAAAAGCACGAGAGAGAGAGAGAGAGAAAGGGCAGAATTGAATGAGAAACGGAGTAATTCGTGCGTCTGCGCGAGTGACGAGAGGGAAATTGTCGCACTGAGTAATGGCAATGAATGCTATGGATATTTTGTGGCAGCTTTAGTACGCGCCACGCGAGAGAGAGGAAAGAGAGGGGGAGGGCAAACGTTCGGCATCAACGAGCTGCCGAGAATTTACGCGCGCTTGATGGCACGAGGACAGAGAGAGAGAGTGTTTATTTACGGTTAACGAGATTTAGTTAACAATCTTGTATGCGCTTATGAAGTGGCATTATTACCAGGCAATATGGAGCTTTGATTAATTTATACCCTGGAGCGAAATGAAGTATTAGCTGTCTGCGAAATTTGCGATGACTGAATTTTCTTAAAACAGAATCGATCAAACGGGTACGATTGTATGAATTGTTAGATTGAAGTAATTCTATAATACTTATGACTATAAAGCTGAATTAATTCATTCAATTCATTCGGATACTCTCTAGACACACTTTTGAGTACACAGTGTTATTGGAGAATGAAAAAAATTCGACCTGCCAGAATTTAAGTTCCTTCTAAAAGAATCTTAATGCGGAGCAGTTCATCGAGTTTAATCCTGCCGAACTGTTGCAATTTGAGTATTCGAGCTCAATCTCTTCGATCGTTTGGAATTAACGATTTAGCCATTTGGATTTAATGAAGAAAAATGGTCGACTAAAATGCAATCAAAGATAAAAGAACTTTTGTGTGCCCGCGGTATGGCAAAGTAAAATAATACGAGAATAAAGAGTAAAAGTGATGGACGAGGAAGTACGAGAATCTCACAGCGATGAATCACAACGTCTATGCTCGCCTCGTTAGATCATCTCGCCTTTCCCTTTAGGCGCGCATAAAGCCACTCAAGTCTTCCTCACCTTTGACCTCTCTATGCGTCTTCTTTAGGATAGGCAACACCCCGAGCTACTCAACTATACCTATACTTCTGATTGTTCCACTTCCATTCGCTCGCTCCGAGTGCATCCGCGCAAATAATTTTCGTGCTTTCGCCTTTATCGGAGCCCCGCCGTAAAATGCATACCTGTTTATTTGTCCATTTATTTCGAGTACTCCTCTTTTTTCTCCTCTTTAACGATAAGGTCGCGCAGTGCAAGTACGAATGTCGATAACGAAGACTTGTGTGTATGCATTCGGTTTTTTTTTGTTCAGAACGCACAAGTGCACCGGTCGTTACTCTGAATTTTTATTGCCGCGCTGGCAAGAGAAAGCGTTATCTTTGCGGCGTTTTTGATTCATGTGAAGGAACGCTCTCGCGCGTGAGTGCGAACCGAGCTATGAATAAATGTTTCGCGCTCGTGAGAGCGTCGTATATATGCGGTTGATCGCGTCGCGAATCACGCGTTGACTGTGCGTAGACAACGGGTAAATCAAAGCAAGGCGAGGATTTCAATTGGTACACGTCAAGTCAAAATCACTGTAAATTTATTCGAGGATAAACTTTGGTACAGACTTTACTTTCGATAATATATACGATCGTGTAAGTGGGAAAAGTATCAAGTTACACCCAAACTGTCGATTTAACGTCACAGATTAGTTTTGACCCGTGAAATGTAATGATATAATTAACGAGCGTAATACTAGGTCGACTATAAATATTACATTAAACCTGAGTAAAGGAGGATTAATCGGTGCCGCAGCGAAAATTATTGGCAGTCAAAATTTGAGGTCGTCCCGCTTTTCCGAAAACGCGGCTTTTTACGATTTAAAGTGCGAACAATTACGCGCGAGCCCAAAGTCGCACAAAGCGTCTGCGTTCCCAGACATCGTTTATGACCGGCGCGAGCGCGCTGGTATAACGTAGTTAACGCCGGCTGGCCATTTATTGATTATTACGCCGGAAGCCACTCGCGCACCGGCGCGAATTTTCATTCGGGAAACGCGCAGCGAGAGAGCGCCGCTACTGCACGCCGCCACCACCGCCGCCGCGCCCGCCTGCGCCTGCAATGCTTTATGATAATTAAATGAACTCCCAAACTGAATATTTTCAATCCCGATAAATTCTGATTTTCTCTTCTCCCGCTTAATTCGCTTCCATTCGGATTATAATTAAATTCACCGGTGGCAAAGGCTGTATGCGCGTATATATATGTGTGCCAATGCGAAGCACCAATTTGTAGAAAAATTAAAATGGGCGTTAATGGTATTCCGGTGCCTTTTTGACAGTGACAAGTTGAGCTTTCCGGCTGTTAGAATTTTATCTAGAAAGAGAAATTGAAATGATTTATTTTAATACGCCTTTTTTTAACTTTAAGTATAACAGAACATGAAAATTAATTAAAATTAATACAAAGTAATGGTTCATTCACATGTATTACTGGGAAACTTTTTAATCAACTGCGCTGTACTTTTTTAAATTAAAATAGAAGTTGAAAAAGCCATATAGCAGATGAATAGAAATAAATTTTGTACTTTATATATTCTAATTAATTTATATATTATGTATACTATCTGATACTCGACGCCTTGTATAGAGATAAAACTTGAATTTTAGATGAACTTTAAAGATTACAGTATATAAATATAAGTGTAAATAAAAAATGATGTATTCATGATCGAAATGAATTTGAAAGAAATATAAGCACCGAAAGACCAGTTTTTCCAAGCTAAAGTGCAGAAAAAGACAATACCTGAAGTATTTTGAGCGAATAGACCAGGATGACAGGGGGGACTTGGCTCGAAAGTCAAAGCAAGCCTCACGATCCGACGGAGTTGGCGCTCACACTAACGCGCCTGTCCTTTTTTTACGCTGCACTTGCACGACTGGGAAGGAAAGGCTCGATCGCTGCGACTGGTGTACGGTGTCGATCGCATGCGGAATGTTTCGGGAGGAAGGAACGTCCGGGCTCCGTGATCGGCATAATGATCGATTCGACAATCGATTTCCTCCTCTCTCCCTCTTCCCCACATTACGGCTCTCCACACACGGTCAGCAGCTACTCGGAAAAAATATTGTTTTTGACGGAATGGAGAAAGGTTTTCGTTTTTATTTGTTAACCACATTTATTTATGTCCGGTTCTACGTGATTTCCAACGTCGATGAGTTTACGCTATAACGTTATTGGTATAGATGTAAAGTCATGGCACTAAAGTGATTTACGTTTATTCTGCAAGTATTTGACAACCAGCATTGAATTATACATTTTAGATCTAAGTTTAATAATAAATTAAAGTTTATTAATATTCACTATATAAACTTTTCATTGCAATTAGTAAAAATATTTTATTATACCATATGTATTTTATCATGTGTAGCTACCATTAACAAAAATTCAGATCAATTTCAAGATTCTAATTTAATCCCAAGATGACAAGTAAAAGAGAACTCGAGATTTAATTCCCGAAACGGGGGAAGAAAATTAAAACGAGCGCCAGAACGAAGTTACATACTTTAGTCGCGGCGAAGACCGCGCGCACAGCAACAAAATAAAAAGCCGCATACACACATATATATATATATAAAACGGAGTTCCAGATAATAAAAGCTCCAACGAGCTAAGCTAATGTTATTGAGATGAGCGCATCGGCGGCGGCGGCGGCGGCGGCGGCGGCCGAGAGGTAGGCGGAGTAGATTTTCCAACAAGGGATTGCGATTCCGCCCCCCTAGGCTGCTGCAGCGGTCCCGCAGAATTTAGGTTCTCTCTTACGTTCTCTCCGCATATATACCCCCGGCGCGTATACCTTCTAAGCGCTGCACGACGACCATCGCCGCCTGGCTAAATTGAATCGTGCAGCAGCTCTCGCTGGCGCGACTACGAGCAACCCCGTGCAGGAGCCGCGATTATGCTAACGGCCCGCTAATAAAATCTCCAACGGACTGCTTCTACTTCTTCTCCATTTTTTCTCTCTCTCCCTCTCTCTCACTCCGTCTCACTTACTTCTCGTTTCCGGAAACTTTAAGGGACTTGGGTGGGTGCTGCAGGAGGATACGCGGTTGTATAGGCGGTATCATTCGTATGCGAGACTTCAATCGCTTACCGCAAGCTCGCGTTCTTCGTTACGCCGCGGTAATGAATATTAATTCGATGTTAATGAAAATGGCGCTGTTTCCTTTTATCTCTGTGCGGGGGATATGTGTATACTTTCGCCCTCTCGCGACTATTAGCTCCGTTTTGCGGTGCGAGAGTGTCTTTAGTTCGATTTCGAGATTTTCGCGGTTAAGTAGCTCGAGGGAAGCAGTTTTTGCGCTTCGTTCTAGTCGGGCGAGAAAACGATTTTATACGAAACTGCACATATTGAAGAGCAGTTGATTTTTAAACGTCATTGCACTATACTCTTCTGAGATTATAAAACTTTATCTGGAGTAGAAAGTTTTGATCCTAAAACTTTAAAGCCGTATATTTGAAAAGCCATCTTATTCTAAATAATTTGATGATCACATCTTACTAAAAAAAATCGAATTACAATCAACAACATTTCCAATGACATTTACTTCGTTTTTAAAAACGTAAACATAATAGTATTTTTTTACGCTTTCAAATATTTTGTCTCGAACTCCTAGAGGAGTTTCGACGACACCGTCAATGTGCGGCGTAATATATATGTGCTCGGAGGCCGAGTGGAGCTTAACCGTGGTGGAGTAGCCCATTTACGTCGCTTTTTTCGCTCTGGAAAAGCCCCTCTAAAGATACAGCTAACGCGGCTTCATCACTTATTCACCAAAGAAGCCTCTCTCGGTCTCGTTATTCGTTAAAAGCCCACAAAACGCGTCTGCGCACGCGTATCATTTTTGTAAAAAAAAAAAAAACACTATATCCAGACACTGTGTACTACTTCGAGAGTGTGTATGCGAGAGAATGGAATATTCAAACGTTAAGAGAGACGAGATAATCGTCGATGTGCAGGTCGCGTTGCTATATGTGTACGTATATGGTGAGAATTCAGGAAGCAGTGGCTGATATCTGCAGAAAAATAATTCATTTGTTGGTGCGCGCACAGAATTAGCACATAAATTAATGTTTATGCAGCTCATTAGCATAATACACGCTGATTATTATCTACTTATCATGGGGGGACGGGGTTGGGGAGGGTATAGTGCATATTCATAGCTGGCGAATTGAACACTGCATGCGCGAGACACGTACGCGCGTTTAGCATTCGCGAGCGAACATTTCGCGCAGATACCTATAGCCGCGCAGTCACTGTAAATTTTTAATCCAAACGTGCGCGTGATTTAGTGTGATAGTTTGATGGATGTTGTTAAGTACTGCAGAGAATGAATTCTTTTATACGCACTACTTACTCTTTTATGTTTACATTAACGTTTGAAATTCCTTGATATTATGAAGAAAGAATAAAGTGTATAAAAATCAAAATTTCTTTTTCTTAATCAATATATCGTTATCTTCGAATGACTTATTATACGTGAATTTACTTGAGACACCTATATAGTTTATATTTAATTCATAGTATTATTTAATTCTGTCAATTTTAAACAGAAAATATTTGCTATACTTATCGAAATTCAGTATCTGTACAGATTTATGTATAAATATATATTTACAGATATTCTCTGTATAGATAGTACTTATAAATCGCCGTATATTGTATCGCCAGGAAAGATTTAGACTAAATATTATAAGAAGATAAAAATGAAAGTTTTTAAGAATAGATAAACCATAAGGTGAAATCCTACATTTTGCCGCTGAAAGGTACTATCTCGCACGAAACGCGGCGTGACAACAATAATTGTTGCGCTTTCAGGTGCCAAGCGCCGTGGCTTTATGAAATTACTCCCCATTACACTTATTCTCTCGCGCTGGTATGTACACACTTTTATACACACACACACACACACACACACATATATATGTACAACATATATACAAAACTCGCAATCCTCGCGATCGCTGTCAGGGCGCATTAATGCAGTCATAAATCACCCGCTCTACAATCCAGAGAGCGAGAGGTGGGATGGAAGAACGGAGAGGAGAGAGAGAGAAGAAAGGAAAGCTCGAATTCGCTTCCCAGATCTGAAAAGAGCAAGGTGAGAGAGGGAGCGAAAGAGCGAGAGAGAGGGAGAGTAAACGAGGAAAGATACTGGGTGACGTCTCGTAGACGTGGTTTGGCTGTCCTCGTCGTCGTCGTCGTCGTCGTCGTCGTCGTCGTCGTCCTTCGCGGTGAGAAGCACGTCACGCCGCAAGTGCACCCTCTCAGTGTGCAGTAGCGAGAGGAGAGATCGACGTGAACGTCCTTCTTCAGCTACTCTCCGAGACTTCATCTCTCTTCCTACGCTACATTTACTCCTTTTCCTTTGCGCTTCTTTTTTATTGGAGAGGACAGAAAATTAGCAGACCAAGATGAAAATGCTACGAGGCTATTTCTCGATGCGACCGCGTTTCAGCGAAAAACATTAAGACATAAAATAATGTCATTTATGTTCTGTTAAGTGTAAGTCTAATGGCATGGATTAAATATAGATAATATCCTTGAGGTAGTAAAATACTTTCTTTCGTTTCTTCCATCGGACAAGGTATTATATGGGAAAGTTAATCCCATAAATTCTTTAGGAAAACTAATTACCGAAGTAGAAGTAACATTAAAATTCCACCGACTTTCTTCAAATTGTCATCCGAGTTTTTTTTTTAATGTCGCGCGAGTAAGCATGAATCATTTGATAATAAAAGATTATGAAGAAAATCCTACGAGTGGAGGAGTTCCAAAAGAGGTTTCTGTCCCTAACCCGTTTCAATATTATTCAATGTTAGAAGTTCAAACAAGTGTCGCTTAAAGTACCAGCGCAGCGCCGAGGAGGAGGTTGTCGAAAGAGAAAGAAAGGGTGGGATATAGGGAGCAGGAGAGAGAGAGAGAGAGAGAGAGAGAGAGAGAGACAGAGAGAAGGCGTAGTAGAAGTATAGAGAAAAAGCAAAAAAGTGGGCGAGCAGAAGCGAGGAGAACATTTCCCGGACGTTGACGTAGCTCCCGCGGGGAATTTTCGCGAATGGGGTGGTCCACCCCCGTCGCAAGCATCCGAAGCTTCGTGCCTCTCTCTCTCTCTCTCTCTCTCTATCTCTCTCTGCTAACCCCTCGGAGCTATATCGCTATGGCGCGCGTCTTACACTCGACGTGCAAGAGTCGTTCTCTCCACTCTCCTGTCTCTCCGTTTCTCTTCTCCTGTATACCTATAGTCTCCCTCTTCCTCTCTCTCGCATTCCCCTCTACCTATAGCTCCGCTCTTTCAACTTTTTTCTCCTCTTCTATATCTCTCTCTCTCTCTCTCTCTTTCCCCGGGCAGTCCGTCCCTCGAGCTTCGAACGCTTTTTATCCCTTCGTCAGATCCGAAACGGTCAGCGCAAGAACCGAAGTTTCTTGTCCGTGTACAGCTCTGTGTCTGTCCTCCCTATACATATACGTGTGTGTGTGTGTGTGTGTGTGAGGGAAGAGCTCGAACACTGGTATAAAGGGGATGGGTCGGAATGAAAGAGCATTTTTCTCCGTAACTCCTGCCGAAGAAAAAGCACCGGATGGAAAATGCTTGTTTCTATAATTCTTCGCGTAGCTTGCGGAACGTGATTTGTCGCGGCTCTTACCGCCTGCCCTGAGAGGATGCCACGACCGCGCTCTTGCTGTATTATGTTATTTAATCCAGACTAACGCGTGTTAGCGTCTTATGAAATTTATCGGGCTTTTTGTATAGTGTGTTTTCGCGCGTCTCGCGATAAAACAGGAATACATAAATCGACATTGTTATTGGGCTGGATATTACAATTGGCGGTGTTTCATCGAGATTTATAAGAGAGCGGTATATAACTACATTATACCGCTCTCTTATAATCAATATTGAATGACAAAGTGATTATTCTCGAGATATTTGAGTTGTATACTGTTTGTCAATTGTTCGAAAGATCATTTCGTGTCAAAGAAAAGTATTTATCTACCACGAGTATATTTTGAATCTTTATGCATTATTATCGTAAAAACTAAAAAAGTATGTATATGTACACAATTAACTGAAAATTTATAACTAATGAATTCAATGGCACATTGCATCAATGCCTGAAAAAATTGCAGCTTTAAATATTATTCGCGAACAGTGAAATTTTCATCAATTCATTTCATGAAATAAAGTTTCCAAGATTTCCGATAAAATACATTTCATATACACAAGATAAATATAAAATACCAACTGAATTTAAAGCCCTTACGCGCGAATCAATCCGGTATATACTTTACCATAGAAGCGCCTTATTATTCAAACGCGTGCGCCGTCGTTTCTCACAACACCCGCGGTATTCGCTTTTCAGACGAAAAGCGAATTTTTGTTCGCGGTTCAAACCGCATTCCCCGCGCTCGCGTGCGCATAAACACTCCGTCGTAGCATCGAATAAATTTATACTCCGCACATATATACACAGCAGCAGAGACACGTGAAAAATCTCAACAGGTTTAAAATCGCAATTTCGCGCTCAAACGGACCAGGGCTATTCGCGCGCGGGTCTGAAACGCCCGGCGGGGATGTGCAGCGGGACACGAGCATTTACGATTCGAATGGCCGCGCCAACGACCGTACATATATGCATATATATATATATATATATATAAATGCGTGAATCTGTCCGCGAAGAATGCGGTCACGGCAGTATAACACAGCAGTACTGCATATGCACACATATACGCGCGCGGTAGGCGAAATTTCCTCGACAATGGGCACCGCTGGCGCGAAGAGCATTGTGCAACAGGAAGTCGTCGTTCCTCGCCTGAGTATCTCTCTCTCTCTCTCTCTCGCTCTCTCTCTCTCTCTCTCTTGGATGTACATCCGACTATGGACAGGAGGACGTGCGCGCGGTGTTAATAGCCCGGGCACGCGCGCAGTAGCTCGTACATCTACAGACTTGAGTCTCTCTCTCGGTTGCCAAGTCGTGTACGCGCGCACACCCGCGAAATTCACTACATATACATGACGCGGCAGAGTGCGGCAATCCGAGGGAAAATATACGAGTTTATGTGTGTGCACAAGTGGGTATATGTAGGGCCTAGATTCCTCGCTGCGGGCAAATCGTTTATTGGCGATTAGTCATGCGAGCTTGCTGAATATTAAGTGGGTTTTCAATTTTCTTTCGCTACTGGGGTATACTTCGACCGACGCTGTTTCATATATATCTATATATATACAAGTATACATGTAAATAACTTTAAAAATGTATTATATGAGAACGCTACAATATTCGAAAATTATATGTTTGTTTATGAAGTAGAAATGTGCACCTTATCTTTGGAAATAATTCGTATTGCTTGATTCATGTACTTAAAAAGTATTTGAATTGATATGTTCTTACTTTTTTGTAAAATTAAAATCATTTCATGAAAACGTTAACCCGCCGAGTAACGTTTGATAATACTGAAAATAAATTGACCAGAGATTTAATAAAATATCACAAACAGCAGACACTAAAATTCTGTCAGGAAAACGTATAGCGGACTGAAAAAGTTTCAAATGTAACATCGCCGGATGAAAGTATGAAAACTCGGCTTTTTCCCCAGCTGAGAGGCGAAAATATTCCTTTTCATCCCTTTGCAGAGCCAACGAACCGAAAGAAAACTGATACGCGCTCGGAGACTCGATGACGTCAGGGCACACACAGACGAAAAAAGAGTGTGGCTCGCGCAGAAAAAGAGAGCCAAAAGGGAAAAAAAAAGCCAAAGCCGAACAAGTTTGCGGCGGCGAACGCTCGGGATCACTCGCTCGCGCGAGACGGCTGGTTTTTTAATTAAAAAGAACACATTGTAGAGTTGTCTCGGGTCTAGCCGCGTTTCAGAGGCTGCAAGACAAAGACGAACGCCAAGCGTGAGAGACCAAGAGAAAGATATCGGCCGCGCTTATATATATACATATGTACAAGAGGCGGCACCGAAAGCTCAGCGCCGCGGAATATGGATAAAAGGTATGGAGCGCACGCGAGAGTGAGAGGGGGAGAGGGGGAGCAGACATAGGCGAGGGGCTGGAAAGGATCGCATGGAGAGGATTGAAGGCGGTTGGATATATGAATCGTGAGGGGGGAAGCCTCGGCCAAAACGGGGAGGGAGGAGAGAAAAGGCCTCGATGGTGGTGGTGGTGGGGGGAGGCACACGGGGTGCTGAAAAGGGGGAGAAAGAGAGAGAGGGAGAGAGAGTACGAGGGTGGTTTTGCCGCGAAGGGTGGCAGAGTTGCGATTCCATCTGGCTGCCTGTCATTCTGATACTGCGTATACTACAATGTCGGTTGTGCCGCTGTCGGTCGCTCTGCGAGCGAAAGAGAGAGAGAGAGAGAGAGAGAAGCATGCCGCTGTTTTACTCGCACACGACGATAGTCTGCCGACGATCAATACGTTGCAATCCATACAAAATGGCTGCAGTATATACCTACTATTTTGACTGCTGAGAGAGAGAGAGAGAGAGCTACTTGTCTGCGGTTAAGCGCGGATGAATGTACGGGCGGCGCGTGTTATTAGCTGCGGTACGCAGCACCACAAGAGAGAGATAGAGAGAGGCAAGTGATCGAGAGGGTTATAAGAAAAGACGGCGGTTTTATGCTCTCGACGGGGTAGAGAATTGCGAGCTGTTTCCAGGATGAGTTATACGATGCCGTATATTTTCAGCGGCGCGAGAAATGCGCCGATACGCGATGCCGCCGCGGATCTACACGAGAGATCGCGAGAAAGACCCTTGAATATGAAGAGTTCGTTGTTTGAGTTGTCTGATCATCCCGCTTCTTTTACGCGACCCTATATAGCAACAAGAGATGCGATTGATTAAACTGATTACCTTTCTAGATTTTGCTCGCAGTTTTATGGTTGCACACTGCAATTAATTACAGAGGAAAACACTGGTTAATGACGCTTCGTTACGCAGCGTGTGTACGTAATCGTTTGCGATACAATTATTTTACAGCAATGTGTGATGTGCGAGGATAACATCGAGCTGCGAGATGAAAGTTGGTTCGTCTAGCGCCATCTTCAGTTTTGTTCGTCCACCACACGGATCCTGAGAAAATCAAACAGATGGCACCATGTATATATATTAAATAAGAAGTTTTGTCACAGTGTTGTGGCTGTATAACTGTAAAGTTGATGCCAATAAAAATTACTATACTATACTACTAAGAAGATTTGTTTACCAGTCACACAATATATCTACTACTAAGGCTAATAAAAATTCATCCAGCGAATAAACAAAAAGAGTCATAATAATACGAAAAAAATAACTGTAATAAAGAAGCACAAAGACATTCAATGAATATAATAAAAGCCGCGTTATTTTTTCCATTATTTTCAATGACTAGATTAATTTACAAAAAAAACGATTATAGTTTATACGAACAACGCGCTAATAATCTTTCAGAAAAAAATACTCGCCATTTTTCAGTAACTAGGTTAAGCATAAATCTATCTTAAGATACTTTAAAACAAAATGCATTACAGAAAGAAGAACAACATTTGCAGAGATGTAAATAGCTGATATCGCGCGCCCGTACAATAAGCAAATCGAGCCGCACCAGTGTATATCTAACGAATACATCGCGTAGTGCTCCGAAATTTATAGTCCTCCCTTTTGCTCTACCCCCCCCCCCTCCACTACATCTGGACCACGCATACACATATGTACATCACACACTGGCCCGCACTGGCCGGTTGCCGCCTATAAACGCCCGGCCATTAATTCTGTGTTTTGCCGAAGAATCCGCCGTCGATCTTCTCCGGCCGCACGGCTTTCCCGCATCCCGCGGTTCTATACGCGGACTCCCTCCGTCTCTCTCTCTCTCTCTCTTTCTCTCCACGTGATAAACATCGCGCGCGAGAGCAGCGTACTTGTGTGCCGCGTATATACTGTATAAGTATATGCGCGAGGCCCGACGTAGCGCGCCGCTTAAGAACGATTTATCCCGGATTTGTGTGGGCCCTGCACGTGAGTTACGCAGATGTAGCCGCCGACGTATATATACATACTTTGCGCATCGAGATGCCATTGATCACTGGACCGGCCCCGTTTTATTTAGACCGTAAAATACCGTGTGCGAGCCCGTTACTGCATCGTTGGCTTTTATTCCCCCGTTTTGTTGCCGATTAAAAGGCCCTTTACGTTTTTTTTTTACTTTTTATGAACTCACTTCGAGCTTTCCTTTGTAAGGACTTTGGCTACGAGCTCAACTATTTTTACATTCTATACGTGAAGATAAGCAAAGTCTTACTTATTAATTGGAGTCCGATCGACACATTCGATTCTCACGAGAAACGCGCGGTCGACACAAAAATACAATATTTAAATAAACGTAAGCAACAACAGTTTCACATACACAAGCAGAGAGAAGAATGGACTTAGAAAAGTACCGGCGAGACACTGATCGTGAAGCTGCTGAAGCTCGTCTAGCTGCTTCGTCGATCTGGCGAGGAGTCCTATCCCATCTGTCAGCTCTCTCTCTCTCTCTCTCTCTCTCTCTCTCTCTCTCTCTCTCTCTCTCTCTCTCGGGCCATAAACCTCGGGAGCGAGGGGGATTCTCTATATACTCCAGGTGGATGTTGGCCGCTCGGCGGACCGCGATACTGTGTGGCTCTAGCTCAGCCTTTCTCCCTAGGAGAGTTCAGGACGAGAACAACGTGCACGAGGGGATGCTGCTGTGTGCCGCTGCCGCCGAACGCTGCTGCATCCCGCGCGCGCGGGGAAATGATTTATGAGGTCGACTCCAGGTAGGGCGCTCTCTCGCACACATACACACACGCACGCACTGCAGCCCCATTCAGCCTCTCTCTCTCTCTCTCTCTCTCTCTCTCTCTCTCTCCCTTCTTCTCTCTCATTTGCTGGTCTGTGCAGGCCCCCGTTGTTGTACACAAGGCGGCGCACCAGTTACCTCGTGTATTATGCCCGCGGGAGTAGCGAAACTTTTTCGGAAGACCGACGACGAGTCGGTTAGTCGAGAGAGTTGAGATCGAGCGTAGAGCTCGATATTTTATCGCCATAGCGCGCGGATTCGATCGTCGAGCGTGTACTTCGGAAAAGGATGGACCGGCGGATTATTGGAGTGAAGCGCCAGGCGAAGAAGGAAGCTCAATTGGTTATTATGGGCAAGAAGTATGACCGACCGCCGTGAGATTCTGAAGTGGATCTGAAGTCTTGAGGTAAATGGAAACCGGGACAGTAGCTAGAAAATCGTGCGTACGGTATTTATAGCTGTAGAAAGATAAGGATTATAGCTTTGAAAATATCATAGTTTAAGTAAAAAGTATAGTTTGTACATAATATAATATAGCAGCCCCTTTTTTGTGTGTAAATAAGAGTGCTCTGTTGTCTATTTGTTAGAGAAAAAAAAAGTTTTAAATTTACTTTTGTCAGCCATTCGAAGACTGTAAAATTGATCGTAATTACATCGCGCATCTTTTTATTGCGTATAATAAAGCAGCGCTATTTTTGTATATAAAAAGCGAGAATTACAGCATCTATAAATATAGTACATAAACAATGAAAGCAGTCAAATGATAATTTTGACCTGAAATTATATTTTTGTATACGTACATTACTTGGCCGTATTAAAACAAATAAACGAGTTAATTACGAAAAAAAATTCAATGTCGAGCTAAGCTTCGCCACAAATAGCTCACGACAAAGGCAAACATATTATTATTAATTAATGTAATACATATCGCGCGCGAAATGGGGCAAAAAATAAAAATAAGCCATCTCCGCGCCGACAGACACATACCGCGCGGCGAAAAATAGATGTCAGCACATTAAACAAACGGTAATAATACTCAACATTTTTACGCCTACGCTAATATCGCGCCGTAACGCTTTTTCTCCCACGCGCGCGCGGATGAAAATTCCCGCGTGCTGCGACCCGCCGCGCGACTCGCGAGATATAGTTTAATATATGAAATCTCGTGTTGCTCGTAATGACGAAGAAAAAAAAAACTTGCAGCGAATGAAAAGGCGTTGCTCCGCTCGGGGTCGCAAAAATGTGCGCGGGAGCGAAGGAAGAGAGAAAGCCTGAGATATCGCCCACGGACATACATGTGTGTGCGAGTGTGTGCATGCGGCGAGTATATGTCTCGGAGAAGTCGCATTGCCGGAGCGCGTGCACAATGTTATCGCGAGGCAGGAAAACGACTGCGAGATACGTGTGCACCGACGAGACCGGATGCGAGCGACGTTGTATATATCTGCGTGTGGCTTGCTGTGCTGTACAGGTCGAAGTATTGCTCGCGCGCCATGGACAAAAAGTGCATGGCATTTTATTTCATTTTTGCAAGTACTTTAGAGTGATAAGAGTGCATAGTTGGTAAAAGTATAACCGCTGCAAAGCAATTGTTATCGATTTACGTACAATACATCAGCCATTTTTGATTATATCACATGCATTGAGTAAAATAAAATAAATATTAAAGCGTAATTCTCTTTATGAAGTATTTTTCTTTGAACGTAAAATTAATGGAGTAGATCAGAAAAATGACTATTTAAAATTTTATCTCTGTGAAATAAACCACGCAAATTGATCTTAAAAGCAGTAAAACATGTCATATCGTGAAATTCTCGAGAAGCTAAAAATTCGCTCGAAATCAGTCAAGCGTTTCGAGAAGCAATTTCGTCGTCGTCGTCGTCGTCCTTGCTCTTGCAGTCGCGCTTGTGAAAAATTCAACTTTTCTTTAAAAGTCACCGGGGGAAAAAAGCTACTCTCGTTACTTTCCTATTTTTGCGACTCTCTCTCTCTCTTTCTGTCCCTCGCCCACTCGTTGGGAAATCGACGAAATTGTCGGAAGCAGGAAGGAGGAAGGAGGGAAAAAAGAGGGGACGCGAGCGAGCGCAAGTCAAGGCAGCGGCAGCAGCAGCAGTGGCAGCAGCGGCAGCAGCAGCTATCCCCCAAAACTATCATCAATCATCAAGGAGCGAGACAATCGAATACTGCGCCCGACCGGAGAACAGCTGTCGCTTCGTTGCGCTCGCGCGTCCGAGAGACTCGCTATATAACTTATATATACGTAACGCACGAGCCTGGCGCGGCTGCATTACCCGCTTATGCGACTTATGGACAAAAAATCCAGATGATTTTCGAAGATCTGTGCGTGTATAAATCCCTGCAGCCTGTAGCTGCAAGAGAGCCGGAGAGATTTCTAAATAAATCGAGCAGATTACGAGAACTGATTCGATTTGGGATTTTCCCGAGGTGCATTAAAGTCATGCGCGGCCCATAAATTGACGGATTATTTCTGGTAATCGTATTAAGTTTTATCATTTGCTTTTCCACGGACGTTCAATATAAATAATTTATTATATTTGAAAAACTTTTCGGCAATCGATTTTACCATTACAATAAGTTAGTTTGTTTTAGATACTTTTTCTAAAACTTCTTATTACATACAATAGATATTCATAGTTTTAAATTCAAATTCTATTAAATTTATTTTTCCTATTTTGTTTATGATCAATTACCTAAAACAAATCATAAATGTCTTCAAAGGTTACGCAATGCATATGAAAAATATTACTGCAACTAGCGACAAATATACATATACAACCTTTGACGCGAGGTCGTACCTTATGCCCATCGCATCGCGCATCACATCGTATCACATCGTTTCTCTTAGCCATCAGAGACGACCGACATCGGCAACTCTCTTGCTCTCTTTTTCTCTCTCTCTCTCTCTTGCTCTCTCCCTCACCGGCACCCCATATTGCCCATGCTATACGTTTCATAAATAACTTTCGTATTACGAAAGTGGAGAAGGCAGAGGAGATAGAGGAGCGAGAGACGAAGAGAGAGAGAGAGGAAAAAAAAAATAAAATTTCAATATTACATCCGATGGGCACACGCTATACGCGGCGATATTACGCGGACGTGTGATAGATAGACGAACGTTATTGTCTTTATAAAAACATAACCATTTGTTTTAGAACCCCCATATTAAATGCGAGGCCGCGCTCTCTTCTCTCTGCTCTTCTCTTCTCTCTTTCTCTGCCTTTCTTTCTCTCCGTACCGAAAAGAAGCTGAGAGGCTATATAGAGGCGCTCGATCTTGACGGAAGGTGATTTTTCAATTTTGACACATCGCCTTTGACTCTTCGACGTTCGCCTTCGAGTATGGATATAAATATACTTATGTGTATACGGACAGGGAAACGAACTACCTAGTACCTGAATAGGGATGAGATTTGATTTATTGAATATTACAGTCGAATGGTCAATCTCCAGAATTATGTCTCTGATATTTACCGATCGCTGAAACGCGCAGAGGAAACGGTGTTGAAAAAAAGAAACACCATTCGTCAAGTTTCTTTCGTAATTCAATCAACGCGTTGTATAGATCATTCGGTAAGCCCCATTTAATTATTACTTTTTTTTAATCAATCACGCGATTTTAATTTAACATGTAGTTACTCTCAAATTCCTAACGAATCCAATTTATTTCTGGACCTATTAGCTTTTCACAAAATCAAAACTTAATTTTAAAATAATTTTGTTTCGTAAGCATAAAGTTTGCAGTTAGGTTAAAAAATAAGATGCGCATATCTTTAAAAACTGAGAAAGGAATCGGAAGAAGTAGACTCGCGGCTGAGAAATTTGGGGTAGGTGAGGGAGGAATAAAAATATGGAGACTCGTGGTGGACAGAATTATATTAATAATGCAATGCTTTTCTGCCTAAATCTTTCTCTCTCGGAATAGAGAGCGTCGGTCATGCCCCAACGTCGCAGCAGCATTTAATTAAATTTCCGAGAATTTTATATCACGCGCCCATCTCGTTCTTTTCGTGCTCGAGTTGGATCAGCAAGTCAATTTCACTTGCTCTCGATTATTAATCATTCTGCAATTATGTAAGCTTTACGATTTTTTCATTGGCTTTCCGTTTTCGCATCGATTTAAAAGCCTCCGATGATACATCCGCGATAAATGCAAATTTGGCAAAAAAGTTCTTTTGAAAATGAATTAATGTACGCTTATAATTATCGAGATGACTCTGAATTTGACATTATTTTGTTTTCTTATCGATTTTTGTGGACAATCTGGCGTCGGTAATGTAGCTAACGTCCCGGAAAATTCAGTTACCTGAAGTGAAACGCCGAGTTTAGTTCTACCACTGAGGACACAGATAGCGCTGTGAAATTCATTTTGAGCTTTCCTTCGACACAATGAATATTCTAAGAACAAAGAATTTCTTTCTTTATCCTATTCTCAAAAAATAAGAATATATTTTATAAATTTAATCAATTATAAATATATTAGGATATTTCAAAAAATAAAAATAAGACCATAAAGATTTATATAATATATTTTAAAGCTATTCACACAAAGATTATAACATTATACACTATAAAGTAACAAATATTAAATCATTCATTAAATTATTTACTCCCATATACTATTTTAAACAGACTTCAATAAATTTTCAGCAATCTTATGCTACGACAGGGTAGATTCTGTAACTTTTGTGATATTATTTTAGAATTTCTTCAAAGAAACTAGATGCATATTTTAAATGTAAATTTTTGTATTGATAACTGTGATTTATAACTCTAGTCAAACTTAAATTTATTTCAGTTTCTAAACATATTCAAAATGAAACAACCATTATTTGACATGTAGCTCTTACTGTTCTTTTCAATTCTATTGGAATATTGTCATAATCTTTCAAATCTACTTTATACTTTTTCCTATTAAAGCTTAATCCATTATTCACATAAAAAATATGTTTATCTTTTACTTATATTCATATTTAGGTTTAATAAAAAAAAAACATTTGAAAATATTAGATTTTTAGATTAATTTATTATATTCATTTGTTCAGTATAATCGAACGTAGATACACTAACGCTCAGAAACCCAACGCAACAGTCGAATAAAAACAAAATACACTGTGCATATAAACGGAAGTATAAAGGCACTAATCGAGATCGCATACAACTTACTCGTGCACATTTCATGTAGCGCAACTACACACTGTCGATTTCCGCCTTGACGCAACTTCGCTAATCCTAATTACACTATTCTCGTATATATCTATATCCACGATATACTACTACTCCGCTCTATTCCGCGCATCCTTCCAACAGCGAAACTCATCCATATAACTGCGGAAAAATAATCCGAAATTCGCTGAAAATCGATCCTACATTATATACATTGGAATTTAAGTTTTTCAACATGAGCGGGCTTAAGTGGCCACAGGGGCCCACTTATTTATGCATCTCTCGATGCGCGAGAGGGAGTAAGAGAGAGAGAGAGAGAGAGAGAGAGACAGAGAGAGAGAGAGAGAGAGAGAGAGAGAGAGGGAAAGATATCACACACATCCCCGCGTACGGCGGTGCGGGCGTTTTCCGATCGATCTGTGCGCCACGTGCTGAAGTGAGTGACGTGCAAAAAATATATTCCGTGCCGCTGTCGGATGGCTATAGGGCGCTTGAATATATATTCGCGCGCGCACTTTTATCCATCGCTTATTTTATTCCCCGGCCCCCGAGAGCTTGGGTTCGCTCGGCGCCGCCGCCGCCGCAGCCGCGAGAGTTGTTTCCGTTGAAAGGCCGACCCTGTATACGAAAATACTTCCTGACATAATAATTCTGCATTAATGCGCGCCAAACCCCTGCGGCCTGTTTATTATTTTATTTATATTATAATTAATGCCTTTCACTTTGAAGGTGAAAGGTTTGGCTTTGGATAAAATGAGGGATTTGCTTTTTTCTATACACTTATCCTACACAATCGCAATGTTACTTTTCCTTATACAAATAATGTATAAAAATGTTTAAATCGCTAATTTATGTATATAATTCCAATTTAGAAGAAAATTTAGAAACTATATTCAAGACGCATACATTGAAATTTTTAATATGGATTTCTAATTATAAAGTTTCGACAGAATTGCAAAGTATTAATTAAAAATAATTACGCCTTTCGGAATGCGTCTGGCGAATAATTTCAATACTGAACAGTTTAGGTCTCCCTATTTTATTTAGCGTCGTAGGATTATTTAGCAATTGCGGAATAATGAGCTTTCGATATCCTTATAAATATTTATATTCCTATAGGTGGGATCGATACTTCCACCTCATTCTCCCGACAACGAGCAATGACACGAACGTCCGAGTGGCGAATCAATTGACTGTCGTCAGCAGTTCGATTGGCGACTATGAAAAGTTATGGCAGACTGACATTGAAATTTTTTCACGCTAGACTAACGACTTTATACTGAAATATTTCTTCAGAGGATACTTTTAAATTACAAACTGTTAGTTCTCGTGTTGTACTATTTAGGTCATCGTCGGATTACTTTATATATTGACAAAACAATTTGCTTAAAAAGTTGAAAGAAAGAGCAATGAAAAAAGTTCATTATGACTATTTTACTTAGTTCAAAAAATCATTTGCACACTTTACTAAATTACTTTTTTCGTTTCACATTAAAAGTTTATGATCAGTGGAAAATTAAATGTTCGTAAAAACTGGCGGAGGTTATTATAATTCTCTTTGGTGGTATAAAAAAAACGCTTGTATAAAAGTAATTATCTGATTAATTTTTTTTTGTATCGTCATTGCGAAGCCCTCTGTTAAGGATGCTACCGTAAGGTTCTGACGTCAGATATATTTGAGAAAAGGTATACGCTCACCTTTTACAATTTGAATGACAGCGCGATAAGCTGAAATGCTTTAAAGTACATAAAGAAATTGAACCCAGCATATACCTATAAAATTGACAAACAGACTATGAGTATTAAAATCAATTCTCAATAGATAAAACAATATCAAACCATTTGTATGTATATTAACTTCACACCATATCAAAGCTCAATATACATTCTGCAAGAGTAAAGAAAAAACTTAATGATAACGAAAGGCATCAGAAACAAAAGAGATCAGCTCCAGTAACACAAGTCCACTTTTTTCCTCTTTCTTGTCGTCTCGCAGAAGCGCCTTGTACTGCTTATCAGATTCTCTCAGCAAACAAATAGGATTTCGAGACTTTTGCACGGGATGTTTTTTTTAGTAGCGAAGCAGCAGCAGCAGCCTGTGACGATGGCAGGGTCGGGCTACACAAGGTAGTGACACATTGCTAGAGATTGATACGTCGTCGATCACAAGCGCGCGCGCACATCGAGGAGGGCGTAGACGGATCTAGTCGCGCTAGCATAGTCACATGGGTGACACACGGAGAGACAGAGCCGCCTGTCAGTCTCTCTCTCGCTCTCTCTCTCTCCCTCCCTTATTTTCTAGTGAGCTCCTTCCCCCTTTTCACTTTTTCAACCATTGCTTTGCCTTTTTTCGATGTCTATTGAATGAGGCAAATGTTGACTTTTTATTCGTTGAGTATACACAATGTTATTGACTTATCAAAATTTGTTTTTAAATTTAGGGCTGAATAAGAATTTAAATTTCAGCCATTACTAAAAAATATTATTTGAAAAAAGTAACCTTACGTAGTATAATATACTATTTAGCCGAAAAAAGACCCTTTTAACAGGTCTTAAAAGGCGTATATTATAAAAAAAATAATATACTATTTAAACATATCGCCTTGTTTAAAAAAGTTGTACACGAATGAACGTGCACAAAACAATGGTCGTCACCAGAAACTATGAATGAAAAATATACATTTATAAAGTCCAAGATCAAAGCAACAATATTATTAATATACATTGCGCAATTGGAAATCCTTAAATTTTTCTGCTCCTATTGATCATCACATCCGCATAATTTACATTTTTTAATAGCCCCCCCAGCCCAACTCTCTTTCTTTATTGACTCTTTACCTATTTTTCTCCAAACCATATACACATCCTCTTCCATTCATTAATCCAGTGTGCAGCTTCAAAGCGATCTCGCACGCTTATAACCCCCTCTCTCAGCTACAACACCCCTGGCTTAACGTTTACGGAAAAGTCCGCGTGCGCGCGCCAGCCAGCCATCTTTGAATGATGTATGGCGTCGGTTAGGAGGTCGACTGAGCGGCCATCACTCAGACAGCGAAAAGGGCTGCTGCTGCTGCTGCTGCTGCTGCTTTCGGGGACACGACGTCGCGGCGGGCTGCTCCGCTTGTCTGTCTTTTCCCTCGGCGGCCGCGACTGACGCCAGCGCCTGTGCACACTTTCGCCACTGCGCTGCCCCGTATATACCCAAGCGCACACATCTATAGGCCCGCATTAGAGCGCTCTGCAGGGTTTGTTCCCTGTGCGCAAGGGGAACCCCGTGTGTCTCTCTCTCTCTCTCTCTCTCTCTCTCTCTCTCTTTCGCCCTTTTCTCTCTCTCGCTCTCGCACAGGACTCTCCAACTTGCGAAATTACTTTTACGCCGCCTCGGCACGCGCTTTCCCGCTGCCGAGACACGAGATTCTAATTTGGTAATGCCAAAGTTTGCGTGAGAGCAGAGAGAGCAGAGAAGAGAGGAAAGAGAAAGAGAGCTGGAGCTGCACGACGAGATCTGGATTTTATTGCAATGTCGCTCCGCCGGATCATTGCATTATTCATACTTTGACATGTGTTTTGGAGTTATTATAACAATTTTCAGCGTTATGCCCAAAGTTTTTGCACAAGTTTTATATCTAATGCGGCCAGAATTGGATTATGCTAATTCTAATGTCGCGCCGGCGGTGCTCTGTATACCGCGCGGCGTAATTTGTTTTAATCAAAATTTTGGATTGTTGCTCAAAATGGACGATTTCTAAAAAATCGTTCTCAATTCTAAAATATATTAAAATAAAAATTTCATTGCGTAAATTGATTAATATACCTATTGATTCTATTGAATAGAATGTTTATCAAAATATTCCAATATGTTTTCTCGAGTTAAAGCTTATAAATCAATATAGTTTTGCAGATTTTGCAAAATAATAATTATTATGATTTCTTTTATGTTAACAAAAAAAAATAGTCAATCGCACAAAAATGATATAGAATGTATACCATTTTTGTACAATCATTAAGATATTTAGCTTTTGTAACTGCTTAAAAACTACTTGCGTTAGTAAAAGAACCCTTTGGAATAGTTTCCTCAAATTTTGGACTCGAAACGAGCACATAACAGCCTTATAAAAACTTCATCGATTGTAACATATATATAGCTTTGTAAAGGTATAAAGCTTGAAACTCGTTAAGACGCAAGGAAAGCCTCGCGACAACGATAAATCTATCAATCACCGGCACAACTCCTATACACTATAGCATACAAAAGGTCGGACGACGGCTGATAATTGCTGCCTTTATAGCTTCCCGGCGAATGCATCGACGAAAAAAAATCAGATCTCGCAACGATAAAAATTATACTGTAATGCGAAACCGAAAGCAAAAAAAAACATTGTATCGCTGAGACGAGAGGCAAATATCTGGCAAATAAAGATAGCGTCTGTCATATTCTCGAAGGCAAACCTATCATTTGGCGTAATTAGCTTCTCGCTCCAACTCTGGTCGCAAGAGAGCGGCGGCGGCGGCATATGCGTCTGTGCAGACATCGTGCAGCCGTGCTATCAGTAATCACCGCTAATTGCAGTATACGTCATTTCCCGAACACTCCATGCGAGAAAAATGTTTATGCGCGTGCGGTGCCTCACGCACAGGACATACACACACACACAGAGAGAGAGAGAGAGAGAGAGAGAGAGACGGAGCACGCGCACTACACCAACATCCAACCGCATCATCTGTATGCATGGTATAATGTACACAGAGAGCTGTGTAAACGTTGGCGCGCGCGCGCGCGCAATGCCGAAATAATCGGACTGGCATCGGGCCCCTCTCCAAATGCATAGATACGGCAATTGGCCCGTATATACGCAGTGAGTCGAGATGACTATCCGGAAAAACTCGCAGACTAGTCGTGCGGCAGTGCACAAATGATTCTTTGGCTCGACGTATATACTGCAGCAGGTTGCGCTGTGCATACATATCCGGCATCGCTTGACGTTCTGTGTTTGGCCACTGCGTGGCATCGAGTCATCCTAGTTTATATGCCATGGACACTTTGTGTTTTAACGATCCCTCGTTTGGCTTATGGCTTGCTAATCTGTAGATATGGATCATGGCGAATGCTGTAATGGATATACCCTAAGAAAAGGGGGCCCCGGAAATGAATTTTATTGTATTCAATCCAGAAGCAATGGATTACCTTTGCCAATGCTGATACTGAAAGTTTGGCCGATATATATAGATGTTAGACGCAATGAATTCCAAAGTGAAAGTTAATTCTTCGATGAATAATGTAATTGTGATTTGCTGTGTGTCGATAGATCATAAAACTTCGTATGATAAATCCGTTCAACCAATGATTACAATTATTATTTGTGAGCACCATCGGAAACTTTATATTCAGGAACTAAAAATAGTTTGATACACCATTTAACGTCATCCGCTCTATAATACTTGGTCTTGATGGCACACTTACTTGTTAGTTCAATCAAAACAAACTCATCACATCAAATTTTTAATTATCTTTTCTAATTACATGCGAAATTTCAATAAAATAAATTATCGAATGCATCAAAATTAATTCATTATCAACGAAGACATCACGTGAGCGCAAAGAAAATGAGACCACACAGAGAAATATCGAAATATATCTAAAAATTTCAACGATGCGCGCCGCGCCACGATTTTAAAAGAAAATCCATTTATAATAACAAAAAACTGTCAGACCTGGCATCACGTATACGTATGTGTGTGTGTGTGTGTGTATGTGTGCGTGTGATATTCGTTCGCGGGCGCGCAAATAATAGAAAAATAAAAAGCTCCACAGGCCGCACCACAGAGCATATATACAGACATTACTTCCACTCGATTGACAAAGACAGAGCGCGCTTTCGGCTCCGCGTTCCGCGCGCATGCCCGCACAAGCGCATATCTGCATATATATATATATATATATATAGAGAGAGAGGTTTAGCTGGGAAAAAGAGACTCTGTCGGTGTGGCGTTTCCATATGACGGCCTGTCAATGACAGAGGCTCGCAATCAATAACCGCATCGCGCGCTTATACCTACACGCATCGTGCGCTCCGCGTGTTCTCTCTCTCTCTCTATCTCTCTATCTCTATCTCTCTTGCTCCGCGGAGCTTTCTACCCTTCGCGGGACTGCGACTCTTACCGCCTATACCCTTTCACTCCCCTCCGACACACGCATCGCGCGTGTATGCGATCATCGGCTCTTCTCCTGCAGCAGTCGGATTTAATATGCGAATAAAGTCGTTCTCTCTTTCTCTGTCGACGAACCCTCCGAATCTCGCGCCTCCTATTTTAGTTTAACTGTACCTCAAAGCGTTGATTATTCTATTTTTTTTACAAATTTTTTACAATAATATTTATTCCTTTTTAATTTTCGTATAATTAAAAAATTGATAAAATAAGAAAATAATGTGGACTCTTTGGATCTAAATAAATAATAACGATTCATTTACAAGTGAAAATGAAGTTATTCTTTCCATCGTAATTTATGTACTATTCGAGGAATAATGGTAATGAGACACTTTTTATTGTAGAACAATAAATTTCTATAGCCAATCAAGAATTTAATTTTTATAAAAGCTATAAACTACACTTGTGATTTTACAAAGCTTCAGAATTGGAAAGTCAGATGGATGTGACCAAATGAAGTTTTCTAATTGGTAATCGTGTTTTGCAATGAACTATGTTGACATTATTATATAATAGTACCTACATTTTTTAGGTTTCTTAACGCTTTCAATTAAGCGGCTATAACGGCGCAGTATACATAATCTCACGTTAACCATTATCATTATTCAAAGAATACCGTCGTACTTTTAATACAACGAGTTCGACCTGAAACTTGATGAAAAACTACTAAGTATAATACACTTATAAAGAAGAAATTTCAAATGAACAGACGTCAGATGTGTATGGATATAATAAATGTATATATATACCGCCAGCTTTCGCGCGAGGTTTTCAAAATGGAGCTCGAGACGAGTGATGGTATATATATCTCCGACCCGCTTTTGTATAATATAATCTGGAAGTTTGACAGCGTCAAGAGCGAGCGAGCGAGCGAGCAAGAGAGAAAGAGAGAGAGAGAGAACGAGAGAGCAGTCGGGAGTAGAAGGATAAGGGGGACGTCGACGTAGACGACGACGAGGAGCCGAAGCTTGAAGGAGACGACGACGACGACGACAGGCGGAGGAAAGGGCGGGCAGGGGGGGACAAGAGGATTGGTCGGAATACGGGGAGATAGTAGGCACTAAGCGTCGGCGTAGGGACGAGGCGAGCCTGCGATTTGCGAGGGCGCTCTTGTGGGAGAGTGAGAGAGAGGCGACTATTTAAATGGACAGAGACAGATATAATACTCTCTTCGTAGTTATACTATAGGGGCATCGACTTTTCTCGTTCGATTCTGTGCCCATCTTTGATTATATAAACTGCACTCTAAATTAATATCTAATTCAACTTCTAATATTAATTTGTCTATTAAAAATACGCGATTAAAAATATGTCATTTGCAAGTAAGCAGATAATATTTTAAAATATCTGTGTATCAATTTTTAAAGGTAAATACTTTTTTATCATTACAGTGGAATACTGGCTGATTAAATCAAAACAAACTGTCGAAAGAAATCCTACTACAATAGTTTGATCAAACCAAAAAAATATATAATAACAAAACCCCTTAAACATATAATTTCATCGAAAAAAAAACTCGATTTTTTTACAGAAAATTAAACGCGTTTTGTTTTTCGATGGTGCGCTCACACATATCAGATCGGGTCCCTTAACCATTGCCGTGCCTGCATACTATATACACGATATAGTAGAAAGGGAAAAGGAGGAGGGCGCATTCTGAAAGTGGGTGGTAGATTCGGAAGGCGAGCTGAAAGCTTATACAGGCAGGGGGGCGAGTTTAGGTCGGGAGTAGTAGGAGGAAGCCAAGGCAAAGCTCACCCCTGCCCACAGCACACCGATCCTCGAAAAGCAGGCGCTCCGCTCGCGCGCTATACTCGACGCGCTATCCCGGCGATAAGATCAGCGGTGGTGGCGACGACGACGACGACGACGTGGGGGCCTCCACAGTCAGGAAATGAAAATCGCGCCGGCACTGTTTAATTTAGATAAAAGCATATGTTACACGCCGTCGAGTCGCGAGGAAGGAGAGAGAGAGAGAGAGAGAGAGAGGCAAGGGTGGGATGTTTTGGGAAAACCCATGTCTGTATATACCTGACGTGGAATCGGCAGTGTAGAATTTTACTTTTTTCCTTCGTGATGTGGTATAAACATCGAAGAAACCGTGATTCTTTTTCCTGGCGTGATCGATTTCGTTGGGTCTGATGCTTTATAGATTGGCAACCCGCGGGCTTACGCTTTACCACGACACTATCGATTAGATATAATTTACATATGTATGTGTGTATATCTGTATATATAAAAAGTTTAGAAGTGTAGTTCAAATAGCTTTGTTACAGATACAAACTGTCTTTTTGGTCACTGTTGATACGTTTTTAATGATAGACGTGAATACGCAGACTCTTAGATATGTACATTTGGGATTTAGTAGGCAATTAGTCGGTTTTATACGTTTTAGAGAATCACGTGGGTTGTATTATCTTTAAAAAGATACTGATAGGTGTTAAAAATATCAAATAAATGTATGTTTCGACACAAAGCCATAAAAAATTTTAGAGCAACTTCCGCATATGTATATGTCGATAAAAAAAAATGTTTTTTAGCATTGTAAAAATCGGAACTAGGAGGATTTAAAATAGCCGCCAGTAAAACAAAGGAGTGTAGTGGCTGCATTTAAACCAATAAGAATACGATTAACAAGCGAACCCACAGGGAAAACAAAGATTCGTCGGGGGACACTTTTATCGAATAAGGAAAAAAAGTCCTCTTCCACTGTTCTCCGAACCGTCTGAAAGATTTCCACAGGCCGATAGAAAAGAGAGAGCGAGAGAAAGAGAGAGAAAGAGCGCAAAGCCACAGTAGCGCACACTTTTATACTCGCGGGAGTTTAAAGTTTCGCAAGTTATTTTGACTTTCGGCGGCTGAAATGCCACACGGACCCTCTCTCCTTCTCTCGGCAGAGGTTGACGTTTTCGCGTCATCCCTTGTATTCGCCTCCTGCTCCCTATACCTCTCCTCCCTCTCTCTCTCTGCTTCTCTCTCTTTTTATCAGCCCTCCTGCTTCTGCCTCACTCCCGCCCCTCTTCCGTCTTCTCTCGGCGAGCGCCAGCAAAAAAGTTCGCAATCTTATAATAGAAGTTCGCTGAATACAAAATCAGTGAACCTCGTTGCGAGAGAGAGAGAAGGCAACCCCTCGCCAAGCGCAACTTGTACCGTATAATGGAACGTTCGCGGCGAGGAGAAAAGCATCGCACAAGCGGCTTTTTCTCCTTTACGCGCTATAGCCCCGAATGGATATCTGTATATAATACACATCGACTTGCTTAGCAGGCACCGCTTTCACTGCAGCCAACGTCTTCTATCCGTTAGTGTGCTGCGAGACTACATGTAGCTGTTATTCTAAGTAATGACATAATGGCAGTCGGCATTTGGAGGCCGAGATGTATTGGGATATACTGTTCTGACGTTGCGGGAGAGCACGTGCACACCGCGGGGCCGTAAATTCTCACTTGTCGATACATAATTAGTGTATAAGCTTTAAGTCTGAGAGTTTCGGTGCCTAGCCGTAGTTGCGGTGACGACGATTGCATTAAATGAGGTCTAAAACCAGGGTCGAACAATGCGGCATGATTGACTTATACGACGGGGAAATGGAAAAATTTGAAGGATTGATATGAGAGTCGTCGAACTATTTTATTTAGTTAACCATCCAAAACTAGTTATTTAGTGCAGTTCCTTTAAAATATATTTTCAAATTTTCATTTCTTTGATTACTATCAAATTGCATACTAGTACACAATGTACATTTACAGTGTGAAGACATTTTACAACGCTTACACAATCAGTACTAGTTAAAATGTAAACAAATCATTAGCAATGTCTTTTTAATGTCACACTTCATGAAAGAGTGTAACCGCACCAATTGGTTAATTAAGTGTTAGTTGCTTAACCCATTAACGACCAAGACCCCGAATTTTCAACATCTTTTTTAAGGCTTTTTTTCAACTAAAAAGAAGGTTTGAAAAAATTTGAAAAAGATCATAACCGACGTATTTTGAGCT
>UELU01144707.1:75374-127957 GCA_900490025.1 Megastigmus dorsalis
CGATTGCACTTTTTTGCAGTATTTTGAATTATTGTCATTGCATTTTCCTTATGAAAAAAATTTATAAAGTTGAAAATTTTCAAATTTTTTCAGACCTTTTTTTAATTAGAAAAAAGCCTTGAAAAAGTTGTTGAAAATTCGGGGTCTTAGTCGTTAATGGGTTAATAATTAAGTCACACTTCCTAAAAGTGTCATTAATATATGAATATTACTATATAATACTATATAATTAAAATTATCTATAATTGTCACATAATTATGAAAATGGGGTAACTTTACGTTCATCATTAATGTACGTACATGAATTCTGAAATTTGAATCAGTAAAAACTGTTAACCTCTTCTAACAAGTAACTATCGACATACAGAACGTGTAGGGGAAGGTGGGTCTAAATGGGCAAGTTTTTTTTAGAGCTTTGGTATTTTTTATAAAAAACTTATTTTTCATTCTGGTTGGCTCAGATGTATTAAGATACGCCTCATAAATAAAATTTTGTTGCGGAATATTCATTATTTATTAATTTTTTTTTTTTTATAAACGCTATCTTCTTAGGAAGGAAAAATACCCATTTTGTCCTACCGTTGGGGTGAAATGGGTTTTACTCTGACACAATAATAATATTACTTAAATAACATTAAAAATAGAATAAAAATTTTTTTTATTGTTGTTATATATAAAAAATATGTATAAAACTTAAACAGGGTAATTTAAAAAAAATAAAACATGTAACTTTTATTAAAACAAATAAATTATTACACATTTAATAGAAACATTAATCTCAACTACTTAAAGTTTTTCTTTTTTATTAAATCTAAGAATACATTTTTATTAATTTTGTATTAATTCTTGGCATTATTTATTGCACCGTAACACTTATTCTTAACAAATCTAAAATCACAGATTCTCCCTACATCTTAAGCCCGCGATTGTAGGTTAACGGTCGTCTGCTTGTTCGTGATCCTATAGGCCCATTTTACTCCCTTGTGTTTTACCCATTTCGACCCACAGGTAACTTTTTATTAGTTTTATTATTTTAACTATATATTAAATATGTAAATAAAACATAAGTTTGGAAATTAAAGTTCGAAAACTAAATTATTAATTTTAGTTAATAAACAGAGAAAATATATATAAATATTACCTTTTTGTATGCTTTGAAAAAACTCTAAAATAAGTTTTACGTAGCTTGAAATTTTACAAGATTTTTATTTAATTTTTTCCGATATTATTAATTTTTGTTTTTGCATAATTTAATTTATTACATTCATAAGTATCACAGAAAAAAACTATATTTATAAACAATATATAGTTTTGGAGATATTAAAAATACTCATATTACCCGCTTGCCCATTTAGCCCCACCTTCCCCTACACAAAAAACAAAAAATGTAACTAGCTATACATACACAAAGTCAACGGCAATCTTTTCGTCCACTCAAACATTATTAAAAAATAGCATTTTTATATTTCTAGTTAATCATTGTTTCTCAAGTAATATATTTTTTGGTTATACAAAATCGAAATTGTATATAATTCACATTCTTTTATACTATGCAAAAAATTAATAATATATTTTTCACGAATAAATCTGATTCGTATTCGTATACCTCCGTCTACTAGTTTTTATTGTTCACGAAGACCGTTTACCTGCCTTCAAATAATTAAGGTATATGTAAATTGTCGGAGACAGGAAACAATCATAGAGCAGGTATCGAGAATACAAAATTCGGAGAATGACGATTAACTGGGTTTATAACCGGGGAGTGTATACCTATAGGGACATGTGGGCGTCGTATGCTCAGTAGATTAAGATCGAAAGCAAACATTATAAGCTGGAAAACCAGACGTAGAGCAACAGTTTCCCAAGCTGCGCAACGCTGCAAATCGTGCGAAAAATTTCGACAAATCGGATTTGTCCAGACCTTTTTTTTTGCAGACTGCGTATGGCGCAACAGTGGTGTATCTGATTTACGGCCTGATCGTCGTCGGGGAAGACGCGTGCCGGAGACGACGGAAAGTAGCGGCGACGCCACCGCCGCCGACTGGCTCTGGCCCTGCAGCTCCAGCGAGCAAAGCTCCAGGATCCCAGTGGTGAAGCTCTACTCCGCTTAATTTACAATCCCCGGATCCGTCGTCCGCTGCACTCGTCGAGACACACTCGGCGAGAGAAAGATGGGACGCGCCTGTACCGCCGATACCTAGACTGGGAAAATTTCGCACAGACAGTCACAGACAGAGTTTGGAACACGTCCAGACGTCGCCAGGCTAAGCGGGCCTGAGTAGTATTAGCCGCCACAATTGAGCCGTACAACGAGACAGTCTGTGACCCCCTATGTCGATTGCCTAGACTGGGTGGAATTCACCGTAGGCTCTCTCTTTCACTTTGGTTTTACAATGGACGCCTTTTTTATTGAGGCTCGATTCGGTTACACCCATATTGGAAGGATCACTCACTTTCTTACCTTGGACTGGCGCCTGTTTACAAACTCCGATCCTTTACTTCTTCATTGTGATTTTGCGAAAAACCTTTACAGGCAGACAGTCTGCCGAGTATGGATAACACACGGTATTACTTGTTGATTCCACAGACATTTGTCAGAAATGTTTACAAATATAGAGTTGTGTTGGTCAAATAGCGTAAATCTGACAGACGTAGAGTAACAATGACAAAAATGTTATAGTAAATAATAAATATTTAAAATATACGAAATGGATTTGAGCAGAATGTAACGGTTACATAACCAATTTCTTTTGATGATTTAGAACAATCAGTATTAAGGATAAATTTTTAATAATTTTATTAACGAAAGGGACATACATCAAAATTTTAATTTTAAGAAAACGCAAAGCTGACTAACGTATAAAAAATAATAAATAATACTAATAAATTAATAATAATAAAGAATTACTTGCAAATATACGACAAAAATTTATCTTTTCAAAATCTCACAATTTTTATTATACTATACTGTAATAATTAATTTTGAAGTAGACAGATTCAATATTTTTTTTTTTTTATATGAAAATAAACTTTAACTTCAAATGCAATATTATATTTATAACTGCATATATGTTATTTACTTAAAATATTAATTATAATTGTACTTTTAAATGTTAATTACTTAAATCACAAAATTGAACAAAAAGTACGATCATTTCTTATATATGGAAAATAAATCCCAGTCTGAAAATGTTCTAAAATTTAACTTATGATATCTAGAACGAATTCTCCATAGGCACGAGCCCAACAATGGCCATATATTTTACCCAGTATGCCTATAATACCCATTTTTACTCTCATTAAAACTTTAGATCAATACATGTGAACCGTATATTATATATTATATTCAGTTAATTTAACCATTCCTGTAAATAAAAACGGACTTATAAAAGATGATTCCCGCCCGAGTCGAATTTCTCGCTTCCCTCGGGTGGCAAAAAGACGAGGGTGAGAAGCACCTTGCGCCCGTGTAGTGTATACTATTTTTTAACCCTGCGGGTGTGAAACTTAATACACTTATACGGTAGTATTTGTTGAAAGGTGTGGAAGGTCGGGCGTAGGAGGGGGTGTAGGGGGCGAAGCCCCTGCCGGGGGGTGGCGCCGCCCCTCCCCCCCTACATAAATAAATTATAAATCATAAAAAAAATTACTTTCTGGTAATAATAAAAGACAATATATTATTATTATTATTATTCAATAATTTTATAGTGAAAAATTTTTATACAAAATGAGATAAATTTTAAATTATAATAAATGAAATATGTTTTTTCATTTTCACGAAAATACAATTAATTTTGGTTATTATTGATGACAAGTGAAACTGTGCAGTTATTAAACTGAAGTGAATTAAGCTTATTCTTTGAAGGATTCAATACAGGCGGATAAACTACATTGCTATAATTTACTCCTAAATTCTCGAAAATAGTTTCATCACATCACATTCTTCCAATTGGGATGATATTTTATCATCATAAGCATCACAATGAATTTCCGAATTCATTATAATTAAATTGTTCAATGTTCTCGTGTCACACACTTCCACTGTATGAAACAGACTGACGTTGAATATCCAAGAGCGCTTTCTTACGTACCGCTTACATTATATACCTACATTGAACATTCCCGGAAGAGTGTAAATATAAACATTTACGGCTCGCAAGAAAATTTTTCGTAGAAAATAAATTCCATAATCAAAATACCGCGTGTCAATTTTTCGTGATTGTTTTTCGGTGACGAAGTATTTGCGGGCGCAAAACATGATTAGCGCCCGTTTTTTGAAAGAGGCGGAAATGCAGTGTTTTGCGCCCGGAAACAGGTATCAAAAGTTGAGTTTCGCGCCCGGAGGATTAAAAAGTAATTTGAAAATATACTTTATATAATATTAAACCATATTTAACAATTTTAAATGCACAAAAAATTAATTTTATTGCACATAAATAGACATTATAATATATTGTTTTATAAAAAAAAACGTAGTACAATCATAAGAATTTCTATTTGCATAAGCACGCTGTTGGTTTGGGATAAAAAGAGCGTCATCACACTCATTGATTTCTATCGATGCCCAAATTAGCGTTGAAGCAAAAATACATGGTATCGTTTGACTGACTCTCGATAATGTATACACAGCAAAGAAGTTTGCGTAACGATGCGACAATCTCAAGTGAAAATCGATGGGCTCATTATACACGATAGATCGGCGACAATATTCGTCAGCGATGCCAGATATATTATCCATCATACGCAGTGGTCATAGCGATGAGTGCACTGTCTCTTATCAAAACGAGTTTGCGATTTTTATGGGGTTCCAAGGGCCCGAAACCAGAGGGCCACTTAACTCGCAGAGAAATTAGCTTCCTCATTAGCTGCTGTTACGCATAAAAACGCACTCGTTAAATGAAAGCCACCACATTGCAGTGTGTATGTCCACGACGACTCATGGCACAATGTGCACGAAGAGCTGCGTTCGTATGCAAGTTTTCTAATGACATCGTTCAGTGCCGTGAGTAAAACCTCGTGAGCCGTAATTGGTTTCCAGATAGCATACTTTCTTCGTTATGTTTATCAAAACCATCGATTTGCTATAGTTTTTAAGACTAGAACAAATACAAAATATGCTAACAATAAGTTGCAAATTATTCGGACGTTAATCGATAATAATGAATACTTATAACTGATCAATTATATTACAAAAGTATATTCATTTAAAAGCAATTGAAAGAGTTATGAGTTGTAATAAAATTTATTACGTAAATTCAAAACATATAGAATTGAACGAAGAGGATAAAAAGGACAATGTAGGACACAATATCAATAAAATTTCACGACACCGCAATTCACAAAGCACATCAATTTTGATTATATTAAAACCATGCAAAAATAAGCCAAACAATTAAGTTAAACACTTTCAATCTAAAATGAAAACTCATCCCCCCAACTCGCTTCAGATCACACGCACACACACCCACACACATAGACCTTATCAAAACATAAAGATTTTCAAGGTCGAACATCTCTTCTCCCCCAACATCCCTCTTGTCATCGTTATCTATATTTATCCCTCGGCCCCCAGTGTCCCCCCATCCTCCCAAGTACGTATGGGCGCATACTGGCCCTCTAACCTCGTGGTGCCTCGCCAGAGAGAAGCTGTCTTGTCGCGGGGATGTCGTGCACGCGTGCGTTCCCGCGCCTCGCACACACTCACACCCGCACCCACACCCACACACACACACATGCACACACATGGAAGCTGTAACCGAGGGTAACTGTAGTGGATGCTAGTGGCGCGCTGCTTGCGCAGCGGATGATATATTATCGGACGCTGTTTGCACTTTGACAACATCGCGGGGCATAAAAACGCTGACTCATTTAAAGCGGCCCCCGGGATTGCGTTCCCGTCTATCTGTCTCTCTCTCTCTCTCTCTCTCTCTCTCACTCTCTCTTTATTCCCCTTCCTCTCTCCCTCTCTCTAGCTCTCTCTATCTCCCTGTTCCTCTCTGTCTCGCGCGCGCGCGAGCTTGCAAGCGCTCCGGAGATCGGCGTGCGCCGTTACCCTCGCGGCTACAACCACCCCCGGTATATATCTGTATATATGTAGCCTCCTCTCGCATTTTTTCTCTCTTCTGCTTTTCGCGGGTGTCTCTCTCTCTTCCTCTCGCGAAGCCTTGTCTCGTGACTCTCTTTTCTTCCGCGCCAGCGGCGAGCGAACTCATTCTCCTCCTCCTTCTCCTCCTCCGCCTCCTCCTCCATCTACCGCAAGCTCTCTCCTCCAACCCCCTTCGCCTTCTTCTTCATCTTCTTCCTCCAGCTCTGTACTTTCTCCGATATGCGCGCTCTCTTTTTCCCTCGCCTTGTTTTTGTTGCTTTCTTCATCTGCTTTTTCTTCTTCCTCTTCGTTCTCGCTTTTTCTGCCGGCCGCGCCTGCAACCCTCCTCTCTCCTCTATCTCTCTCTTGCTGGGATTCAACGCGCACCGCCCTTCGACTATCCTACCCTCCTCCTTCGCATTCCTATATAGCCTCTAACGTTCCGGTTATAATTGCGATTCTTCGTATAATTTTTATTAAGACTAATTAATTGCAATGGCTTGTATAATTCAGTTCGGTAACTGCGCGTTATTTGCTTGGCCGAGAGCGTAAAAGGAGCAAGATAAATTAGTGGATGCTACTCTTCTACCGTTTCGCGGTCGCTTTTTCTCTGTTTGCGGTCGCGCTCGACTTTCAGCGAGGAAGGTCGATGTCGTTTTATGTTTCGAATAATACTCTGTAATTTTCAAAATACAATGAATAAAAAAAAATGTACAAGCTAAATATTGTTTTTCTATATAAAATATTAGAATAAACCTTACACACAATATAAAAGTTTTAACGTACGATTATTTAAAATAAGTATATCATAGTATAAATATATTTTAACTCAATGATAATTTAAAATTGTGGAAAACCCTTAAAACTAAAATGAAAATCAAATGTTTATTTCAAAATTATTTTCTTTTTTTTTTTTAGTGTTAATAGTTCTACGTTAAATGAAACATTTTTTCAATACAGTACGAGCATATATCAAGCTTAATCATAGAGTATCGTATAGTGCTATTTTTCTCGCATTCACACTTTCATACCACCAAACCCCCAAGTAGATAACCTTACTGAGGGAGCGGAAACTGGATCGTGAGCAAAAAGTTGATTGCTGGAAAAGAATTAGCGGAAGAGATGCGAAACGCACATGAGTCTACTCTCTACCCACTGTCTTCAAGATTTTTTCTGTTAGCTATTATTCGTTTGTGCAAGAGAACAAAGGAATTCGTATAAAATAAGCAAATTTAATTGTTTATATATCTATTCATATTAATTTAACAATATGATTTTTAAATATTTTTATAATTTATAACAATAATGTAAGTATAGTACAAAAAATAACAATTAATACAATGAAAGTAATATCACAAATAAAAATAGTACCGATGGCTATAAAAAAATATAAATGATAATCTTATATAGAAGTACTAACTTCGCGTGCACGTCAACTGTATACGAAACGCAAGATGAGCGCAGTTGAAAATTCAAAAGAAATCCGAATGAGAAATGGTATATCCAGAAAGTACAATAAAAGCATGCAAGCCATGTCCAGCAGGCGGGTTAGTGGAAAAAAAGTATAAAACTGCACAGAAAATATATACACATTCTTACAACCATACGTAAAAAGCGGAATGTACGAGCTACAAACATATATACGTTACAGAAGATTCTTACGAGTAGAGTGAGCGAGAAGCGGCGACGGCGGCGGCCAAGAAACGTTCTGACAGGATGACGCCGATCAATCTCCCGAACGCGACGTTCGAATCCCGTGGCCCCGCGCTCGCGTGCGAATGTGCGAGACAGACTGAGAGAGAGAGAGAGAGAGAACTCATCTAACCGTCGCTTTTTCCGTCTTATCCTCTCCTCCCCTTGCTCCTCGCGTCACCCCCCGGGCACCGATTGGATTGACAGTCGCGCATCGTGTTCGCTCCGGCTTTTTGCCACGAACATCTCTCCGCCGGCGCTTTTTACGCTTTCCCAATCGCGGCAGCACCTATACGACATACCACACCTATGAGGAAAATCCAGACTATGCACAAGCGTCAGCGAGATATCTTTTTTCTTTCAAAATAGCGCAGCGGATCGCCGCTTATCGCTTATACGCCGGGAAGACAAGGAAGGGGGGGGAGGAGCTACGCGAGCGATCCACGATACCACGAAAATGTTGATGAGCCCTCGGGCGATTAGCTGACATTTCGTGGCTATTGGGTCCTCGAAAATCGTTGTATAACTCACACATACACGTCTTTGAAGTTAATGCAGTACAATGCGCGAGAACGCGCGCAGGTGAAAGCGGACGTCGCGACGTGTAGGTCTGTTTAAACCGTCCACGTTTCAGTAGACTCTGGATTATCGAGCTTCGAACTGTTCGCGGTGTTTGGCTAAGTGGTTGGATTTTAGAAGAGAACTGATAATTTGCAGGGGATGCAGAGTGAAAGGAATTTTGGATGACTAAATCTGACTTTTTAAAGATTATGAGAGGCATGTGATTGGTAAGTAGTGTTCTATTTCCTTCTTTGCATTCATCTATAAAGCCTAGAGATGAAGAGACGATTCGAGCAAAGCATTTATATTTTTAATTCTTTATTAGCTATCGGAGAAAATTAAAATCAAATTTATAAGCATTTGTAAGCATTGAGAATTTCAATTGATAGCAAAATTTTAGATTTAGTAGTAATTAAAAAGTTTTAGCGTGTTTTGTGGTTAGTATGTGCTATTATGTCTAAAGGTCGATTTCAATAATTCAGATAAGAGAATAAAACTAATTAGTTCTAAATCAGTGTACTTCTTATTTATTGTATTCGAGAAACATACTTTGTTATAAACACAGCATAAATAAGCTTACAACAATAGAAAGTTCCACACCGAAGCAGATTTGCTTAATTTTTGAGTTTAAATGTAGCTTTTTTTATTTTAAATGAATATTTTTTATGGTTCATAAGTTTTCTTATAATTTTTTTGAAAAACTAATATGATGTAGAATATGTTAAGATACTTATGCAAGACGTAAATCATGGTTATTCTGAAGATGTGCAATTTAAAAATTTTGAGTTCGTTGGAGCAGAGTAGGATTTATACAGTTCGATTATAGATTGCCAAAGACTAAGTAGCTACTATAATTTACAAGAAAATTAAAAATAATAGTAATCGTATTTAATGACAACTTATGCAAATAAAGCAAACTTTTTAATTGCGCATGCCGGCAAACATTCTTGATTGTTCCTTCATAAATCTACCTATCACCAAAAATTAATTCCGCAAATCAAGTGCCATCAAATCCTTTCCATATATGAAATTAATTTTCTTACAAGTGTAATCGCCGGGCTCTTAAAATACATCATATATTTGAAAAATTTTCCATCGTTAGTATCGAAAGCTCCAGTCAACCGTCACACAAACAAACTAATGACCCACTAAATTTACAGTACCCCCCATAAAAATTTTCACACCCACGAGTCTTTTTCCCAAAAAAAAATAGCAGACTAAAGACAAGAAGCTCCATTAAACAAATATACCGAGTCTCGCATCTGAAAGCATATCCGGCAAACCCAAATATCACTTGCAGACGTACAATAACGCGTATCGTAAATCGTCTGGACAAATTTTTACAGGAGGCTCCAAACATATACCTAAATACAGTCTAGACGGACGGACATTCCTCTTTTGTCTCTGTCGCTCCTGCATAGGACATAGCAGATCCCTGCTGGCGCCATCCACCACCAGTTACCGATACATACCCCCTGAGTAGCGTCATTGCGTCGGGGGATTAATCGGCGCCGTAGCATGCACACCAAAGAAGGAAGGGACTATACTCCCTTGGCCGTCTGTGGCTGGTCCTAAGTCCCCGCCGTCGCCGCCACCGTAGCCGCCAACGTGTCGTAGACTGTCTGAACCTTAGAAGGGCGGTACCATCGTTGGGTCAGTTTCAGTTATCGGGCAATCGGTGCTCTGTGATTGGTTGAGGACCCACCTCCCCGAGCAGCAAGGCCTATATATATAAACAGCGAAATGTCCTACGTTAGCAGTTCAAGGAAGTCTAAGCAACAGCAAACAGACAGTTCTCCCGGTCCAAGTGAGAGTCCAAATAAGTTACCAGACATTGATTCTAATACTAGCCGAAAAAGAAACAGCAAGAAGATGACGCTCATAGAGTTCAATCCTCATGTCGTAGCTGAGCACACAAAGATGGATATTGGATCGTACATTGATTATGATCCACTGTCACCGTCTAGTGTGGATTCCATTAACTCGAATTCGAGCTGGAACCGATACAACAGTTTTGGCACGAGTGTTGCAAATCAACAGCAGCAACAACAACATCAACAACAGCCACATCAACAACAGCAACAGCAGCAGCAATATGTGTGCAAAGTGGATTATATCAAGAAAAACACTTACGAGCAACAGCAGCAGCAGCAGCAACATCAGCAACAAGGCGCGATTCTGTATACATCCAATTTGGTGCATGAACGTCCGATAGTCGATGAGTGCGACAAGGAGCCGCCGCTCACGAAACCGCGTATAGATAACTCCAATACTGCAACGATTGCACATCAAGGTAAGTTTCATACACGACTTACAATCACGTTAAAATACTATTTTATATCAGAAATTAAATAACCATCAATGGGTACATTAAAAAAAAATCTTTTTTAAACTGTATAAATCTATTGGAATTGGTTACTTTCCTTTTTGCTATCTATAAGAGTGGATTACAAGATAAATTCATAAACGAAGGGACATCCGACTCTTTCTAGTTAACTGGTTGACCGTTTGTTGACATAACTGAATCAAATTTAAGTAATAAGCGCCGTATAGAAGCAACTTTGGTTTCGACAAGAGCGTAAACAATGTGCAGGCACATTGCGGTTGTCATACAACTAAGATGATAGACTGTCATGCCATATAAATAATTTATGTATTAGTTACAAAAAACCGACAAAACACGTGTTTTATTTTACATGCACTATCGTTTATTTCTTTGTATCGCAAGTGTCATTTTCTTCAATCAGCAATATTACATGATTATTGAACATAATTTTTAATATTATTTTTAAAGTTGAATCCACCAATGCATGTGTAATCGTTAGATTTTAAATACTCGTTCCGAAACTCAAATTTTTGTGATATGTATTTAGACTGTATTGTGTATCTATATCATAGCGATAAAAATATTCAAACGTCAAAAATTGCCTCGGGGCACATATACATAGTTTTCAATGTAGGTGAGTGTTAGGGACTTTCAATTCCGCGATAGTGACTAAGATAACTCAAATAGTGTGTCATCATAACCTGTCACAATTTATCTGAAAGAACAATCAATTTCAACATAAAGTCCATCGATTCTCCGAAAATCTACTTCAAGTTTCCATTCTTATGCGATTTAAGAGAAAAAAATGTTTACAAGAAAGATTGATTTTTAGTCAAGCTTTACGGAAATTGAATAAACTATAACTCGATTCATCTATACACGCAAAGAAGAAAAAAAGCCTTTTTTTTTCTAATTTCACGGTTCTGTTTTCCCGCGAGATTACTTTTAAGTAAACGTTTTGCTTGTAAATTCAGGGTAAATCGTTTAATCCTATATCAGTAACGCGGCACTCGGGGCTTTGAGCCTCGCAGCGGGAACAGAAGCCTCCTCCTGGGTATAAGCAAGTCTCCCGCTGCGAAATCCTCCACAAGTTGTGTTGCCCGCGTCGACATTAGTAATTCCCTTCTCGCGGCACGCACGATTCTCACCTTATTTTTGTCAATGCTCGCGCTCTCACTCGACATAAACTTTTCCATTCTCAAATTTATTATTAAAATATGAATCTAAACAATATTTTTATTTTGCAGTTAAAGTCAGTCAGAGAAAAACCAATGGCAAGCGTTCTCGTACCGCGTATTCATCGACGCAGTTGGTCGAGTTGGAGAAAGAGTTCAACAGCTGCCGCTATCTATGCCGGCCCAAGCGCATTCAGATGGCAGACACACTTAAGCTGTCGGAGCGACAGATCAAAATCTGGTTCCAGAACCGTCGTATGAAATACAAAAAGGAACAGCTCGGACGTGGCCTTAACAACACGGCCAATAACAATAACGGCGCCACCAGGTCACCGGATAATCACCATACGAGCCCTAGTGTCTCGCCAGTTAACCCCACCGACGCTTGCGACCTCCTGCGCGCTAATGTGTCCCCAGTTCAATCGTCCCAGTCGCAGGAACAACAGCAGCAACCAATTGTCCCCTGGCCGCTTCAAAAACGAATCCCAGTACCTGCATGCAATAGAACGAACCAGACTGGGAATGAGATTGTGCAGCGTTCATATCAGAATTATTACTTTTCTCAGAATAATCAATTGCAGAATCAAGTTCAACTTCAAAACACTAGGTAATTAAAAATCATCAATTCAATATCTTAGTTTTTAAAAAAGCATTCCTATTCTTGATTCAAAATACACATTCATAGATATCTTAAACAAAAACCCAGACAATTAACCATTCCATTTATCTATTTTACAGAAACTATCAGGAGTCTGATGATGACTTCTACCAATATAACAACACAAATAACTTCATCGGACAACCAATCAAGCAAGTGAATAAGCTCTTTGACCAAACACAGACTCAACAGCAAGAATCTTGGCAGCAACAAACCAAACCGCTGCTTCAATGCCAGTACAGCTTACAGGGCTTACAGAATTGTTTACAGAATCCTTCACAGTGCACCTCTAGTATAGACACCTCCTCCATTAATTTCTCTGATCAGCTAATCGTTCAAGAAGCCCAGCATCGGCAGCCACAGCAGCAGCCTCAGCAGCAGCCCCAGCAGCAGCCTCAACAGCAAAACTGTTCCTACGAACCGATCAACAGTATTTTCACGACTAGCAATTTAAATGATTCGTTATCTCTTAGCGTCATTCCGGATCTCACCAGTTGGCTCACACAGAACTACGAGGCACAGTGCGGTGTCGAAAACTACTCGGCGAACCGGATCGACCTGACAAATCTATGACCTTAGCGAAGAATAGTTCTTTGATATGCAAATTCTTTGAGAAATAGTGCGTTGTTAGTATATTGTATATATTTTATTAATTTCGATAAATACGAGTTTATTGTGATCGGATAATTCTGTAAATATAAGTAAACTGTAAGAAGTTTTAGTGATATTATTCTCGTAAGTCTATAAATAATATTAGGTACTTTGTTAAATATATTTTGAACTAAATAAAGTTAACATAATATAATCTGTTCTATTTTTATCTAGCCATATATAATAAACCCTATATCCGAAAAAATGTATTTTATGATTTAACTTAAAATACATTTTATTCTTTAGTAAAAAATGAGGAAATATCCTTGCAAAAAGTACAATAATTACAGTTAGATAGGTACGTTTTTTTATTAAAAAAATGTGTTAATTTAAGGAGGGTCTTTTGTGATTTTGGTTATGAAAGTAATTTTGCTAATTACAAATAGTTTATTAATTAATAAAACTATACAAAATATTTCTAAGTGAATTTTTTGGTATAAATTATTTGTAAATTATTATATTTGGTAAATTATTTGTAAATTATTATATACAATAACATGATTTTACACGTGTATTATTCGAGTAATTGTATGTTTAAGAAAATATCCATGAATGTCATAAAGATGAATTTGATTCGCGTATCGTTAATCATACGACAGCTAGGTGTTCTGTAATACTATGAACCGCCAGCTGATTGCGACGGTGCTGCCACGCATATATACTTCATGATATTTTCTTCCAGAAATACGTATTTTTTATTTATTTAGTACTAAACATCTTTGTCAATTGGAAGGAAACGTAGTATTTTCGTCTATATTCTGAAAGTTAAATATTTGAAGATTTCAAACAAAGTAACATGATTGCGTAGAAGTATCTAAATTTCTTGCTTATTCTGGTTAAATTAATACAACCACATATAAGAGAGTTGAAGTTATGCAAATTTAAAATTCAAAATTTCTCTGAGATTGACGGAAATGCATACTAATTTTTTTAAAAATAACAATTAAATACTTCAAGACTGCAATACTTTAATTATGGTTGAAAATATTGTTTATTATTTTGTGAAAAGACCGTCCTCAAATACAAAGTGAAAGCTAATAAGAGAAACGTTTTCGAATCACTCATCGAACTTACTATCATAATACTTCATCTGTTGCAAGGCCAGCAATCAGGGTAAATTGAATATTTTTTATCCCAGGAGAAAAACACAATAATAATAGCCGGCTTTTTGCGCAACTCGGTACATTATATCGCGCGCGCAAAGTCGTTTAGAAGCGTGTCAGCTACGCCGGTATATCAATTTATTGCCATAAGCGGCGATGCATATATATACGTATACGATGGCACGGATAAACTCGTGAGCGTATGGACACGCGCACATGCATACCATGAGAATGCGAAATAACGGAACTGCAGAGTACGCGCGAGCTGCCCGAGAGATAGGAGAAAGAGCGCGACGACTGACCGATCGCAATCACAGTGAGACGAATGCAGCCAGTAGCAGTTAACAGTTATTTGTCATGCAATTCGATTTTACTCGCCGGGGTGTGCAGCTAAGTAAGCTTCGAGAGCTGCGCTATATGTGTGGCGGCCACAGTCATGCGCGTTTGCGTTAGCTCCATTACAGAAATTCACAGTTACGATCGTTTTGCTCAGAAACATGGTTTCTCCACAAGCTTTCCAATTTTCCCTTGAAGAATTATCTAAGACGATTTTTCGTTCAAAAACTTTGGTTATAGATTATAATTATATTCATATTCATTGTGGTAAAAAAGATTTTTATTAAAGTTTTATTAGGTATTATATTGTATACATATGAAAAAGTTATAAAAGAACTAATTGAAATACTTCATAGAAAAAAGCTAAGATACATTTATTATAATTGGGTACCTTTGTCCAGTGATTACAAAACGAAATTTTTTAGAAAAATTGAATATAATCAGGTAGAAAACGAATTTCAAAATTTAATTTTGTACAGCCCAAAAATGATATTTTTTAATATTTTGATGTCTAAAATCATTTGCGCATCGAATAAAATCAAATGTATTCAGTAAGATTGCATCTGTAACAATGTTTCCTCGCTGCAAAAGTTTGTAATATGGTGCAGCGCTGCGCAGTATTCGGATATATTTGTCAGGGCGGAGTGAATAGAGAAGGATGATATGAAAGAAAAGCGAGTAAAGAAGGGAGCGTGCAGCGCGTGAGAGAAAGAGAGAGAGAGAGAGAGAGAGTAACATTGAAATCGCGAGAGCCGCCGCACAGAGAGAAGCGCGCAAGCAAGGGTATATAGGGTGGCCGGGCGCGCGAGAGAAGCGGGAAGCGAAATAGAGAAAGAAAATCAAGGAGTGGGGTGAGCTCCAGCCATGATTTCCATTCGCCAGCCATCCATCTTGTTTGAGACTGGAAACTGACAGATCGACGTGGATCCGAGTGCGGTGACGTAGCAAGTCTTGACGCGTGTATGTAGATATTGTTCGAATTTCTCTGCGCTTATTTTTCCACCTTCCTCCCATCCGGCTTTATTATTTTATTTATTACTGGGTATTATACTTCAATTAATAATTTCATATAGAACTTGTAAAATTACATTTCAGAATTCAATTAAGCGTACAATATATATCGTACCTTAATATGCTAATCAGTTATTAAATTATTATAAATTATAAATATATTTATCATGTTATTTAATTATAAATTATTGTTTGGAGTGGGTATCGATTAAAAAAAAATTTAATTCTTAACAATAAGAACATTTATTAAAAAAATATTGTACTTAAGAATCGCGTGATTTATTTTCTATATAAAATTTATGCGCAATTATTACTTTTACACATACGATAGATAAATTATCAATTCCCAAACGCTTAAGTCTAAAGTTCGAATATCTGTATTTAACAATTTAACTATTATTGAGATTAATTTACTTCAAAACCCAGAAAAAATAATGAGGAAAATAAAGTTTTGAATTAATCAAGTACAAAAAGTTCCTAATATAAAATAAATGAACATCTATCCTTAATATTATTCGATTAGTATAAAGTATTCGAACTGATTCAACGCACTATTTTATCTCATGTATACTATCATATTTTGATTTTTTTGCAGTATAAAATTCTTTTTTACCCCGCATGAAATCATTGCAACTTTTTCGTATCAATACAACCGAGTAACGTCAATAATTATTTTGAATACTTTTTTCGAAAATTATTAAAATACCTCTGTCAATTCATTGACACGTAGCTTTGTTAAGGGGATGTGCTACATTCTGAGATTTCTACCATACCGATTTTTGTATTTAATGAAATATATAAATTTAGAGAAAATTAAAAAAAAAACTCTGTAAAAAAACTTTAAATATGTCACTCTATCATTTCTGAAAAAAAATTTATAATCACAAAACTTCCGTTATAAGGAAGCAAAAACTATTGTTTCATTGTGCCATACATGTAAAACGAAATTTTTGTATCGATAAACATTTCCATGTATCAACTATATATCATAAATTAATCAAACACGAGGCCCAAAGTTAGAAAGAAAAACTCTCTATATACATGCATACTATGCAACGTTTCGCCGGTATATGTTGCCGGCATCTGCAGGCAAAATTAAATTAGATTTAAATTTTGACTATATCTTATGACTACAACAGATATTGCTCAAAATACGACTTACCACGTCAACGTACGTTAACTTTTGCCCTCAAGATCTTGTTTAATTAATTTTGTTTAATTATGGAGGGTGATATTACACATAACTACATAACATTTTATGAAAAATTGTTCAAATCGCATATCTTAAACCATTAGTGAAATTTTGATTGACAAACTATCTATACCGAACAGATACTAGAAAAATATTGGGAAAGCAAAATAAGCATATTAAAGGTATTTCTCAGGGAAAAAATGAAAAAGTATAGGAATCAGGTTTTTTCAGTAGAGAGACACGCGCGTTGAGATTCTTAGCGCGGTCGGGAGGGTGGGTTTCTCTTTCCGGTTAAAGCGTAGAAAAATTGAAATGGGAAAGGCAAAGAATGAATAAAGATCAGGAGGAAGGAAGGAAGGGAGAAAGAGAGAGAGGGTAGACATACACGCGGGCGCGGGCACGAGGGTCGGTCTCGCTCGGTTGTCGTCGTCACGTAAAGAAGAAAGTCAGTTGCTACGAAAGAACAAGTAAGATAGAGAAAGAGAGAGAGGGAGAGAGAAAGAGAGAGAGAGAGAGAGGAGGCACGAGCTGGTGCACGCCAGTGATATTACGTAGAAACGCATGAACTTTGATATATTCGAGGGGCCCCCATGACAGGCGCCATACTGCGGCAAGTATCCGAACTATACGTGACCTGCAACTTTCCACTAACACCTTTGCAGCCCCGCTCTCTCTCTCTCTCTCTCTCTCTCTCCATTCGCTTATATGGCTCTAGCACGTTCGATTGTAAATGAGCCGATTTCTCTGTCCCTCTCCCCATTTTTGACTTTTCGCACTTTGTGAAATATGCCGACATGTTTGAGCTTCTACACCGGTAAAACGTACATGATTTTTCGTCGTAAAACTTCTTAGCTCATATAAGTAAAAATCACATTTATGTCTTCAGTATATAGTGTCGAGTGAACATTTTTTGCTGAACATTGAGATTTTTTATCTCTGCTATTCCCCCTCCACCGAAGAAGAAATAGCTCGATGGAATATCAATTTTTAAATCACAATAATGTCGTTTATTTCTATTCGTTATTAATTCAGTCATATATATTAAACGACGATTCGTGTCTGCGGAACGCGATCTGCAATAAAGAAAACTATTCAAGCCCATAACAAAGCTCCCGTGCGCGCCGCAGCTCATATAAAACAGATATTTACGTTTTTCACTCTAGAGCGTTTCATCACCGTAGCGGTAAAAATGGCAAGCATCAGAAGAGATAGAGAGAGTGAGAGAGAGAGAGAGAGAGAGAGAGAGGGAAGAGGAGAAGCCAAAACAGAGAGGAAAAGCGCTTAGGCAAGAAGTACTCGCGGAATCGAGGTAAAGAAGCAGCAGCAGCAGCAGCAGCGAAACCCTCACGCGAGAAGTAAAGGAAGAAGAAAAGCGACGCGGAAACTTCGCTCGCTCCGCGAAGTAAAGGCGTGAGAATTCGCGACGTGGGCGTACATAGAGCGGGGGACGGAGAGGATGAGAAGAAGCAGCGGCGGCGGCGGTGGTGGCAGCGGAAGGCGGAAAACAACGGAAAATAAAGCAGCGAAAGAATCGTCGCTCGCTGGAAAAAGAATGAGGGCGCTGTCAGCTGGTGGAAATTATTCTGATTATGCTAATTCCGGTTCTGTTCCACTCCTTTAACCTCCCTGCCGCCTGCTCCTCCCACTCCCACTCTCTCTCTCTCTCTCTCTATCTCTCTCCCTCTCTATCTTTCAACCCATAGCCCATTCGGCCTCTCCCTGCCACTGCTGCTACTGCTGCTGCTGCTGTCTGCGCCATCTTTCATGCCACAATATTTATAATATAGGGGTTGCTGAGCAGTTTCAAACTCTTTTTGGCTCGCTGGCGTCTCTCTTTCTCTTTTCTCTTACTCGCTCGCTTTCTCTCACCCCATCTATATACACTCGCAAGCACACTTAATGCTCAATTGGATTTCTATAGGGAGAATTGCGAGGTGCAGGAAACGAACCAAGACCGCGAGTGCGCTCACGCTAACGCTTTTTACACATCTTGTTCGCTATGAGCACTTCTCGCACAAACAAAATGTTCAAAGCTGTGTGGCGTGTACATACACGTTCCCTCTGCTCGAACTGAAAGTGAGGTATAAGCCTTACGCAAGCATACTTACATTATATACAATCTTAAAAATTTTGTTTAAATGTCAAAATGTGCTCGTGGCAAATACCTGGTTAGGTGGCCTGTATGAATTTGAAGGGCATCCATTCGAGAAAATGGTAGTTATCATCATAATCACAAATTTATTGAGTTCTAAAAAGATATACTGATGTTGGAAGTTTGCAGTTTTATACATATATCTGAGCACGGCAGGTCTCATGAAACTATTAATTTTAAAGTTGGCAATCATTCGGATAGGTAATAAAGTAAAAGGAAAAGGAAGGATAAAATGAAAAATTAACAGAGCATTTTTGGATCTCTTTTGTAATAACCATTACTTCAAACAGTAATTCACTTCACGAAATGTCGTTTGTTTTTTAGAATGCGCAAAGTGAATTAAATTTTAACATAATTAAGGCAAGAAAGGACTAATAAGTATATTTTCTTTGACCGTTACCTATATTCATCAATGGACACTTTCACGTGATAAATTGATACCGGCAAAAATGGTTAGTTTACTTAAGAAGGCACAGGTACTATAAGGCGAATGAAGCTCAAACAGTAAGCAATGGCAATATTGACGCTATAGAAGTAGACATAATAGAAATTGTTGAGCCGCTGACATCGCGATGATCGTCTGATATTTGTTCGATAAAATTTACGATGTCAATAAATTCAAATTCATAGCCATGCATCCGACCCAATCATAATTCTAAATTTACATCGAAATTTACTTTTTATTAAAGTCGTACGCTCCCCGCTAGTGCAAAACGATTATGCGGTCCCGAAATGGCTCGTTAAAAATACTTACGGAGCAATAAAAACAATGCGTAACTTTTAAGCGGGTCTACATCTCGCCGTTATAGCCAACCCCTTTTCTTTAGTCCGAGATATCCAGGGCGATTCTCATCTTTCGTCGACGGTCTTGCGGCTTAATATAATATAATCATTTTTAATTGAGAGTAATTTCTATTTCTCGCTGATCTTTAATCTAGGATAAAAGAAGAATACTTCCCATGTGTCTAGATTATTAAGAAAAATAATTAGCAATTTACTTTTTTTTGTAGTTTCTGCAATATATCGACAAGTCGAGGTATTGTATAAAATGTTTTAATTTTCATGAACTGTATTGATTTCTTTTAAATTTCTCTACTTATGGTTCTTGAGGCTACTGCGATCATGTACTTATGGGCGTTACAAATTGTGAAGACTAAGAAAGGTAAATATGGACTAATGTGATCAGTGGTGTATTTGAACCGTATACTTAAATTGCTATCCTATATTTGCAGTTTCTTTACAGGAAAAATGAGAAAATAAAGTAATCGCACTACATTACAACATTAGAGAATGAAAAGAAATTTTTCTGTAGACAAACTCTTGGAGAAGTTGTAAATATATTCTTAGTATATATAAGTACCACAGTTTCACAATCCTCTAAATGTACAATGCCCAACTCTTCTATAAAAACTTATATACGTATCCTTATCCTTACACAATTATAAAAAAAAATCGATTATATATCAAAATTATACGATGAATACCGCTACATTTACGGCATATAATTCAGCAAATAAAGAAGTTTTTTTTAGATTTTTGTATCGATCCATCTTATACATCGTCAGCTATCAATATGTAAATGTGTAAACACTGATTTACTAGCCTCGGCCACCATAAGCGCAACGTTAAATATCATGAACAAATATGATTTTGTAATCGATATTATTCGTCAATTATGCAGTAAAGTCGTTTCAAATTATACTTAGATGTTTATCGGTAGTTGAATTTAATTTTCTCAACTCATTGAGTTAATCGGTGTTGTCGTCGTATTTGAACACCTTATGGGTGCATGAAAAGCAAATGAAATAATCATCAATTCTTTCCATAAGAAAGTACACCATCAATCGACAAAAAAACAAACAAAATAAACTTTAAATTCAAAATCTGTCAAACTCAAAGCTCAAAATAATAGGACACCAAAGCGTTGTCAATGTAATCCTCAAATTATTTGATAAAATAAAATTAGAAAATCATCCTGATTACATAGTTTATAAACAATGGAATAAACGAAATTATTAACCCTATTGTTGTGTAAAATTTAATTATGAACAACTTTTACGCCAAACTTTTTTTGATAAAATCAGCAGTTTGCACGTAATTGAGCAAAAACTAAAAAAAGTGCTAATTTTGTAACTTATTTTGCAAATATCTCGGAATAAACGATTGTGATTGCGTAAATATTATTCGATCAAAGCCAAATGTATCAGACTCTGACCAATCATTGGTTCATTTAACTTACTTGAAATACTTATATTTCTATAAAGTCTTTTGAGAAAAAAAATTTTTCATCGCTTTACAAATGAAGCTTCCTTTATGAGGCAGTAAAAGTGTATCCATGAGCGAAACAGGCGCAAATCAGTATAAGGCACTGCACTAAAACGCGATAATCTACGGCGGCACTTGCTTCAACAGCCCCATTTAGCGCGTGACAAAAGGAACCAAAGCAATTAAACATACCCGCGCGCGACGTAGGTGGGCGTCCTCGCTCCCCCCTGCGCGAACGCGCGGACGCGAGCCCATACGCATCAATTAATCATCTCGCGACTGTATGATTTCCAGTTCAACTGTATACGCCACCATCGCTTTGGCCGTTTTCATTCTATTCTCGCTTCTCTCTCTCTCTCACACGCTCTCTCTCTCTCTCTTTCTCGTGCGGCCCTAAGTCAAATGCTCATTGTCGAAAGTGTGGACGAGCTTTGGCTTCTCCTCGGGGCCTTATTATCCCTCTTTACAAAGCTCTCATGAGCAACAGAGAGAAAGAGAGGGAGAGAGAGAGAGAAGGTGGAGTCGAGGTTCTCTTTACAGACAGGCAGCGCATAAACATGTCAGTCGCTAGAAGGAAATCTCGCGCAAGTAGAGAGAAGCAGCGACTCGTTCATCCATCAACGCGCCGCTCTATGGTCTGTGCTTTTGGCTCTCTCGGTTATATGTGCGACGCGTGAGAGACCGCTAAAAGCTCGCTAAGGATATTGTGTGAACGCGCCTGTGTACCTGTTTAGATGATACGTCTTTGAGAGTTTCAAGAAGCGACTGCTGTACTAAGACATTTCTCCGATATATGCTTTACCACTACTTTATATTATAATAAAAGTTTGCACTAATATTCTATAACTTAATTTTAATTTTTGAAGTTCTTAAATGAATCTTTTTGGTATTTACCAAATATTTGTATAAACATAATTTAAGATGATGTCGGAGCTAAAAACGTTTTTGGCCATTCGATACCTTTTTTCTATTAATGGTGAAAATTAATATTTAGACTTGAACTCTCTAGAGTTGGATATGATTTATCATTTTGTGTAAGATGAAGGTTTATCGTTTTTCTAATTCTGTGGAAATAGAAGCAGTCGAGGAAGGGAGCGCTTCGATATCCTCTCAAGAAAATGTATAAACTACTCTTTCTCTATATTCATTTGAAAAATAAAAAAAAATAAATAAAAAAGTACAAATCGCACAAATCACATTTAATTGTCCAATAAAAACAACGTAATGATTCATCAGGCAATGGCGAGAAGGAGAGAGCGAAAAAAAGAGAGGAGAAAACGGTGAAAAAAGACAGGCGAAGCTCTGAAAAAGAGGAAACGTCTAAGAGGGTGTGCGCAGGGCGAAGAAAAGAGCAGCGTCGCATCACCGCGGGGACGTCGGAACTGTTTTGCAAGTTGACGTATGGTTCGGCGTGGAACGTCGTCGCTGGATCAGAGAGGATGAGAGCCTAAACGTGACGATAGTCTAAGACCACCGACACCCGAGGCTGTCTACCTTGCTGACGGCATTGTTGCCAGGGAAATCAGACGAAAAGGCGCGATAACTAACCGCATAATAAATGAACTGTTCAACGGAGGGATGTGCATCACGCGCCTCTCCTCTCTCTCTCTCTCTCTCTCTCTCTCTTTTCGTCGTGAAGATAGGGCAGCAGCGTCGTCGTACGCGCCGGAATGTAGATGTTTCCGTGCGTCGACTTACAAGGGTACCCTGAATCAGCTAAAAATGCTTGCTGACAAAATTTAAGAAATTTCCCGTGCTTTGACATCATTAGCGTCACGTCTCATTGAATATCGGCTTTAACTTTCAATTTTTTATTAACCTCCTTGCGTGCCTTAGCAATTTTTAAACATACTTGTGGCAAATAAATTCGCTTCTAAAATGCCTATTAATCAAGTAATTTAATTTTAACTCAGACTCTCTTGTAGCAGTATTTAGCTCGTATTTTCTTGGTCGCTGAATTATCCCAACCAGGGGATAAATGAATTTTTCATCCTGTATTTTGATACTTTATACACTGAGAAAAAAAAATTTCTAGCAGTAAATGACTGTGGATTAACTGTTAATGAATGTGGCTCTCTTGTAATACATTTAATATTTCATTTAACTTTAAATTTTGGAAATATGTTTTAATACATATTAATTAAGTATTAAGTATTCTTATCACTTATAAGAACAGCACGATGGATTATTAATATTAAATCCAAACGTACGTTAATAGTTAAGAACTAGAGCTTCATGACAAACGTATTCGTATTTAATATAAGTGATATTCATTAATAGTTCTGTAAATGAACCCATCATTTAATACAAGACATCTTTTCTCTCAGTGTACGCAAAGACTCAGGCCGTATTTTTTCTTTTTTAATTTTTAAGGTATGCCTATATATACATATAAAACTTTAAGCGTCAACAACTTTTGAAATTATCACTCAAAAACAAAATTAAAAAATACGTCCTACCTAATTATGGTTTGATTCTCTGCCTATAACCGATAAAAAACGTTATTCTCCAGTATACCTCGTTGTTGTTTCGTTTAACAGTTATATAAGAGAAAAAATTTCGTTACCACGAAGTACCACGTCAGTTGGAGGGGGGTTAATAGCAGAAATATCGTATCTTTTTTCATAAATTGTGCCTCATACAATTTGCATTGGTTTAAGAAGTAAAATTACAAATATTTTGCTTCTTTGTTATCAAAAGATAGATTTTCAAAAAAAAAAAAAAAAATTGGTTCATACAATTTTGAAAACTCAATTTTATCTCGCAGTCTGCACTTTGATGAATGCATGTTCGTTGCAACGATACACTGTCAAGCTACATAAAAGCTAAAACATCTCGTATACACTTACGAATTTCCCTTTACAGACGAAATGTATAAAAGTATAAAAAAGTGTCAGCAGCTCCTTTGAAAATTGATACCTGGCACTTGCCGGTGGTGCGCACATGCACGTAGCTTCTCATCATCATCAAGCGACAGTAAAGATGGCGAGTCGCGCCATCAAGACTCTTGGGTCCCGGCCTCGTCGTCGTCGCTGGCAAAAGCCTCCCTCTCTCCCACTAATTCACTGATAAGAAAATACACTTGAAGCTCCTGGCGCCGCGCGCGCTCACACTTTTGCCGCACCACCACGAAAATTCAATGCTGCTATATTGGACTCTGGTATCTCGGGGACTTTGTGAAAAAAGTATCGCATGGCTAGGCAGCCAACGTGCCACGTCCCAAGATCACTGTGATTTTTGGGTGATACACCTGCACACAATGCGGCAACCTACCCATTTTTTTTTTTTTTTTGGAATGCTTCCGAGCAACAACCGTTCGCGATTCTCAAGAGAACTTTTGAGATTTTGTGCATTTTTTATATTAGTGTGCCAAATTCTGTTATATTTTTTAGGTAAACTAAAATCCTGTTTATCATGATAAATATATTTAAAATGTGTAGGTTTTCAATGCTCTATATAATAGGAAATGAAGAATTACATTTAGACCACTTAGTTCGAGATAACAAAAAAATATGGAAAGCGCAATTTATGTTGATAATTATTATTAATGTGCTCTTATTAGTAGTAAAAAAGAAAAAATATTAAACTATTTTTAGAACATTTTGAATCCCACAAAGCCCACCGAGCAGCACTTACAACAACGGCCATTTAATGAAAATGAATGAAATTTACCTCCTCAAATAAATAATGAATTCACGAGATACAAAGGCAGCGCGCGCAGACGCCTCGACGAAAAGGAGAGAGAGTAAAAGGCCAAAAAAAAAGCAGAGCGAAGACTCTAGCGATCTTCTATTTAAAAGATTTATTAATCGCAGTGATATAGATCTTTTCCGGAGCGCCCTTGCACATAAAAAGCCTAAATCAAGCGCGTGATTCAGTGTCGAGGCAGCAGCAGCAGCAGCAGCAGCAGCAGCAGCAAAAAAAAAGAGAAGAGAGCAGAACGAGTCCGCGGTAGAGCTATTCGTCGTATGTAAATACGCAGCCCGCTCGCGTCCTCTCAAGAAAATAGACAGTAAAAAGGGAGCCGCTAAGCTCGTTCGACGTTATTATTTCATTCGTCGCAGCAGCCACGCGCGTACACACCGTGTATAATTCCCTAGCACGCGAGCGAACGAGAGAGCGAGAGAGCGAGAGAGCGAGAGAGCGAGAGAGAGAGAGAAAAGGCTAAAACCAAGTCTGGGAAATAATGGTCAACGTTTCCTCCTCGTATTATTTTTCGGGCCCTGGCAGCTCCGGAATTTACGGCGAGCGAATGGAAGCAGAAAATTAACGATTCCACGGCGGGCGCGCGCGCTTGCAAGGAAAAGAGGCGTCGGCGGTTAGAGAGGGAGAGAAAGAGAGAGAGAACGGCCGAGTTTTTCTTAGTGTTTTAATATAAATGCGAGCACGGGCTGGCTCGTGCACGCGCAACCGAGCTTTTGCAAGAGCCAGCGAATCGCGCGGAGGCTTGCTGCTGCTGCTGGTGCTGGTGCTGCTGGTGCTGTGCTAGGCGGTGGCGGTTGTTCGCGGCAGTTCGTGCCAAGCTAAATGAAGAATGAAGCTGAAATTATTTGTTGGAAAACAGTGAAACAGGATGTGGAAACGACACCGAATGGATTTACAGATTTGAGCGCTTTGCGACTCGGTGAGAGAGGGAGACGGAGAGCCTGCCTGACTGCCTGCCTGCCTGCAGTATGCTTCGTGTTTAATGCGCACGAGTCGGGGGCTTTTTTTACCTTCTGACGCTGAATGCCAGCGATTAAATTGTATTGTGTAATGCCTTGAAGAAACTGTTAGTTCTGGATGTCGACTCTTTATAATGAAAAATGTTGGAATAATTATAAATCTGAGAAATATTGATCCTCGAACTTGAAAGGCAAATAATTTGATTCAATATTGAAATTATCAGAAAAGTTGAAAACAAATAAATGCAAAAGAATTAAAATTCATGTTCATAAATTAAGGTTAAGCTTCATACCAAAAAGGTTTCATTTATTCGATGCATCGGAAATCCAATAATAAAGAAGCTGTAAGTATACTAGCTATAAAAAGTGAGTCTTCATTCTCTCTAAATCCACAATCAGGCACCTGATTTAACGAAATTAATTTCGAAAAAATCTATATAAAGAACATGAATAAACAAAATTTTTATCTTCTCCAAATAAAATTTCGTTCCATTCTATTTCATTGTACAATAACGACTTCAAAAATCATTTGAAACGCGGTAAATGAAATGGCGCTTCTTTATTTTCTGCGGTAAAAGTTGATTTGAGGCCGGCGCTATACGTCTTCCTCATTTTTTTCCCCCCTCTTTTTTTCCTACTTTCTGGGAAGCTCTTCTTTTCCATACTTGACTTGGTTCCTCGTGCGCGATATCACTCGGGGCATTGCTCATTACTCACGGCCCCGTTATCAGCCAGTGCTTGCCTTCCCACTAAGAGCCCATTGCAGATTTCTTCTTTACCGCGCGCGCGCGCACCGCCGACCTCTATCGTGCCGATTTATTCTTGGCTTGCTAAGCTCATTTTGCATGAACTCTAAAGGCAGTGCTGAAACATGTATATATATTACCCGGAGAAAACCGCCGCCACAAAATTAAAAGTAATGCTGTGTTTGTTAACCTTACTAGCTATCGTTAAACTGTGATAATTTTACTTTTGTCGTTCTTTAACTTTCTACAATGTGTCGTCGTTCTATGAATATACCAAAACTTCACGTGTTAATGTCCACAAACGCGATTTTGATAGTAGTGTTGAAATTGCTAAGAGCTCCTTAATTATACGTGTTTATCAATTATTAACTCCGCTTTGTCTGTGATCCGAACTTTTCTGTATTTCCATCATCTGAACCAACTACTAAATAATAAATTGTAAAAGCAAAAAGCTGCAATTCCCTCGTCGTTGGCTATTCGCAAAAAGACAATCAGCAGCACCGACTCGTGTGTGCGTGTCTGTATCTTAAAAACTTTTCTTCTCTTACAGCACACTTTCTCAGCGACGTATATAAAAGTAACGCGAGAAGAAGAAGCTCGATTCGGCTTTCGGATGCCTCGCTACTCATTCACGGCTCGCTATCTTTCCCATTACCAGATTTCGTTAAAGCGCGTCTGAATCCTTGCTCTTCCTTTCCTCTTCTCTCTCTCTCTCTCTCTCTCTATCTTTTTTCCCATGGAGCAGTGGTGGTAGTAGTAGTCGTCGTAGTAGTCGTCGTCGTCGTCGTCGAAGGCTCTCGCCGATAGATCAATTGACAATGTTACTACTCTGAGGCTAAGTAAGAGAGAGCGAGGTAAAAGAAGAAGAAGAGGGAAGAAGAAGGAAGAAGAAGTGGTAAGGGGGGAGAGGGCGGCATTACCAAGAGCGCGGCGTTACCACGAGGCCGTTATTTCCCTATCGCGGCGTATCACATTAAATTTACTGCGCCGTTGATAGGAAAGTGGAGCACGGCTGCTGGCGCTGCGGGATTATCGGCTTCGCTCGACTTGTCTTCCCTCGACAAATTCAATACCGAACCCCCAGCGCCTCTCTCTCTCTCTCTCTCTCTCTCTCTCTCTCTCTCTCTCTCGATTTCCTCTCTTCACTGTGTGTACAGAGCCACGGTTATCCTGTGTGCGCGAGTGCGCCGGCTTTGTGAATTACGCTCGTAGTGAGTCTTAGCGCTTTTATTTTAGGAGCTCATCCCCGATTGTTCGGTTACTTTGTTTTATTTTCCTTCGACTCTTTCGATGGGCTTCAAATCCCTCATATGCTCGTTTATTTCACGAAAGTACATATTGAGAACAGATTTACAACTGAACATTAACAATGGTAGAATACATATATTCGGTACCTTAAATTCTTAAACTAAAGTCCAATTGAAAAATACATAACCAGCTATTAGATTCCAATCACCGAAATATTCTCATCTTGCACATTGTCGAAGCAAAATGGTAACGAAAAAATAATTCACCTAGATGAAAAACCAACGTGAAAGATATCCCACGTGTGGTACATGCGCGAGAAAGTAGAAAGCGGCTGTGCTTGATCAGACGGCTGCGTGTGTATGGCCGATGAAACGCTCCTTCTCCTGGACCCACACGACACGACGGTGCATCATTAGATGATCAGCGTGTACAGCAGCGTCGGCAGGCTCTCGTGGATTCTGATTACCCTTGGCTGGCAACAAAAAACATTGGAGGGGTGGGGGGCATCTCTTGAATTACCGCCAGCGACGTGTAGCTGCCGCGTCATCGTTGCGCTCTCTTATCTGATACCTCGAATTTCCTCGAGGTATCATTTTTTTTGCTCTATGATTATGTGGAACGCACGGAAGTTTCTTTGCCGAGAAAGATACTATAAGATTATAGTAGAGCGTACAGTGCTCAATTAAAATTCGTGATACCGCGAATTGTTCCCATTGAGTTGACTATATGGAACTGACTGCGCGGCAGAAAAATATAAATATAATTCGTGTCTGGTAGCGGCAATTATTGAAAAAATATTGTGTGTTGACGAAGGTACTTATTAGCAGTGTATTCACGATGGCAAAGCGCATTCGGCAAAACAAAAATGTGCAATCCAACACACCAACTGACATTATTCGTACTCTTACAAACTCGAATGCTTACAAAATACAACATCTTTCAGTCTTTCGCGTGTCAAAATATTCATAAATATTGTGTCCTTGAATACCCGTACGATAACAGCTTCGAACGCGTGTCGAATTGATTCGAAAAAGTTTTCGATACTCCGAAGTGAAACAGCATTTAAAACCAAGCCATCCTTTTATCAATCACATATACACAGAAACCCGTATCCTTGATGCTGCACACCGAAAAAAAAGCTCCTAGAGCACACACGCAACAAGAAGATGTTCCCTCTGCTCCGCATTTCTTTAATCTCACATTCAACGGATTGTACAACCGGGAGCGCGAGACCCACACACCCACACATACACACAATTCTTTTGGATCAGCAGCACACAAGACGGAGGTTCCAAAGCTTTTCTCTCGAGCGCGCACCTACATTATACATACACACATCCGCCTACCTGTCTTCTTCTTACCTACCGCGGCGAGCGCTGCTGCTGCTGCTGCTGCTGCTGCCACGGCCAAAGGGAGAAAAAAGAAAAGAGGAGCGCGCGGTGACGCGTCCGCTCCTCAAAAGGACCGTGAAACTTGATAAATGATTCCGGCTCCGCGGCAGCTCGGGCTGTAATCGTCTGCTGCTTCTTCTGCTGCTTTCTCGCGTAGTCCCTGCCAGCTGAACGTTTACAAATCTTTCGTAATAGGTGGCAGAGCTCGAGCTAGTCACATGTATTATACACTTTTGTTTATTCGAAGCGTCCGGTTCCCATGTTTATTTATTATTTGCGTAGACGTGGCATGTTGTTTATTTTGCAAATGATATACCTAATTATTATAATGTCATCGAAAGAATCGTTCTTGCTAATTGTGAAATTGTGTTAAAACTATTTTTAGCCAGATTTTGTGAGTAAATTGAATTTTTCCGATTTTTTCTAGTTTAGAGGTGCGTACAAAAACAGCGCACCATTTAATTGACAGCTAGTTCAAGATTGGACAATTTACTTCGTGATGTAAATCATTGTAAAGAATATTGTTTACTTGATAGACATAAAACGCTGTCCACTAAGGTTATACAAAATTTGAATTTATTAAAATTTTGGGTAAATATAAAATAAATTCTCGATCACAAAATACGTGTATTGAAATTGTCATTCCAACAAACCGTCCAGTGATTCTCTGAGATTTAAAATTCTTGGGAACATTATCACTCAGCACGAGCAAAACAAACGTTGTCAATTATCAAGGCTATCTGGCAGCACGGACAAGATAACCGTTGTCAAATATAGGGATAACAAATGACTCTTTTGTAATACACGCGAGTCGCAAAAAAAGCTCTCGCGCGTGACGGACCACAAAAAGAAAGAGAGAGAGAGAGAGGGAAGGAGGAAGAGAGAGGGGCGAGAAGAAACGGTAATTGTGTGGGTGCTCATAGCCGCAGTGTTTAATGAATTTAATGCTCACGCTGGTTATCGCAATTACTAAGGCTCGTGGCCCTAGCCATCCGCTTGGTGCTCGAGGTAGACTTTCGCTCCGAGACAAGAGCGATGATGCTCGGCGCCTGTTGCTCTCTCTCTCCCTCTCCCTCTCTCTCTTCATTTTGAGTAACCCATGGGCATGCACCATCTTCCATCTTCGTCCCTCTCTCGCCTTTTTTTCGCCCTTGTCTCTCTCTCTCTCTCTCTCTCTCTCTCTCTCTCTCTCGGCAGAGTCGATAGCGCTCCTCGGACCTTGACTTTGATCTTGAGCTCTCGTTCTGAGCGATGTTTCACAGGTACACTGCAGCAACCTGCGCGAGCTCAAGTACAGGAGGAGGAGGAGCCTGCGCTGCGGAGGAGCCTCTGCTCGGGGATCCGCACTTGACTAATCGAACGTCAAACGCTAATAAGCAAGCACCGATTGCCTCGTCGGACCAATTTCAGATATATACGCGTCGTGTGAGAAGCGAGACGAAAGCATCTTTTACATTTTTTCCGTAACTTCATTTCTTTTTCTTTTCCCTCCTCCGTTCTCCCCCACCCCTTTCTCTCTCTCTCTCTCTCAATTTCCATGCTTTTCTGATTATTTTCTTTTTTGTGCCGAGCTTTATGATTATATTCTTTGTATCTCTGTTTGGAGAAAACGGGTTAATTGACGGGTTAATTGACCCTGTACAGTTGTAATTATAAAAAATCAATGAAGTTTCTGGAAAAACATTATTCAATTTTTTTAATGAGAAAAACTTAACGGGGATTGTGCGGTGTGAATGTTGCAAAATTTTATTTGACATACGCATTAAACCCGAATAATAGTGATAACAATAATAATAATAATAATTATAATAATAATATATGCAACGTAAATCATCAGGGAGTCGTTAACTAGTTTCACAGAAAAACAAACAATTACGACAATCGCTTAAACGTCCAAGAAAACAGTCCGCGCACCTCCTAGCAAACTGCTAACTCTCATAGCATCGGACCATCGGTCCGTGAGAAAAGAATGCCCTGCGGAGGTGCAACAGAACCCCGCATAATACTCGCACGTCGCACGCATCACAGGGGCCCTTGATCGCGGCAGTAAAAGAGCGCGGAGTTCCGCTACAATATTCTGCAGCCCTCGGGGTTCCAAGTCCAGCACTTCTCTCTCACTCGCCCATTTTTCGCGATTCCTCCCAAAGCCACGACTCGCGTGTGTGTGTGTCTCTAATTACATAATGACCGCGACCGCGTGTGTGCTATATATATATGTATATACATGTATACGTATACTCACGCGTACCTTCTGCACCTTTGGATTATTATTCGAGCCGCTGCACGGATGGCGCGGTGAGAAGCCAACGCTACGGCCGCAACCGTGACGTTTGACAAATAAGAAGCCAGGCTCGAGCCGTATCATTACCAATCCTCTGCGCGCGGCGCGCGAGCGCGTGTGCGATGGTTCGTTGCGGGTTCACTGTTGGATTCGGCCGGTGCAGCACTTTAGGAGAGAGAGAGAGAGAGAGAGAGAGAGAAAGAGAGAGAGAGACGGACGTCGCCTCAAAAACTCCTTCGCCGATCTAATAACGTCGAGGACGCGCCGCCTCATTAGTCAAGTGCCAGAGAGCGAGAGAGAAAGAGAGAGAACAGGCTGGCGGCGGGATGAGCGGTAGGAAGGAGAGAAGACGAGAGGGAGAGAGAAAGAGAGACAGAGGGCTAGACGATCCTGACTTTCTTCCAGAGAAGCTCTGACGGAGCTCACTAGTGGATGTCGGGAGAAGCTGGACGTTCTCAGCTCTTTTCTGTCCGTCTCGCTGAAATCGCCTTATGCTGTCCGAGCTGCTACGAGGACGTTTTTTGATTTTTTACTGGAAACTTTTTTTAGAACGATCGCATTTTAAACGTCATCAGTTTTTATGATACGAGAAGAGCAATGTTGATTTTGAGTGTCATAAATAAAAGGGAATTATAAAGTGATTGACCATAGTTTTTTATAAGAAAAGTTCATAAATTATTACTTTTAAATATATAAATCAAGCAATTTTATTAGTTTTTAAAAGGAACAGCAAAGTTTAGCATTTATTCTTGAAAAAATAAATTAATATTACTGACTATATAAACTTGAATAATTATCGGGATACATTTGAATTGTTTACAAAAGATATATATATATACAATGAAATGCAATTATTATGTATAAAAACAATTAAAAAATCTCGAAGTATTTTAATTCTCGTTAAATTGACTTAAAATGAAAAGAAAAGGTCAAGCAAGAGAGTCGATTTCCAATAGATATTATAGGCAGCCGATAGCCGTTGTGTATAGAGGCGAAGGGGCGCGCGCGAGAATAACATTGTGTCGCGCTGATGCGGATGTTAACTATCCAATAAGAGGCAATCAACGCGTGTCAACGCGTTGTCCGTAAGCTTCACGATGGATTTCCGAAGAGAGCCTGTAACACACACCACGTGTATATACACACGCACACGCACACCAACTCGCTCTCAGAGCTCTGTAGCCTATATCTCGTCTGGTGAAGTCTCGGAGTCGCCGTGCGTCTATCCCTCGCTACCTCTCTCTCTCTCTCTCATACCCTGCCGCGTGATGGATGGCCACGTACACGGCGGCCACTCTCTGGCGCGCGCGCGCTTCTATACGCATCCATCGTATTCCTGAAAACGCTTTGTGTATATACGAGAGTTTTCCTCTCTCGCTCACTCACCCCTCCCCCAATTAAACAATTGCATTCGCATCCATATCCATCCCCGCGCGCGCAAGCGATACAAAAGAGAAAGAAAAATCTTGCTTATACGAGCGCGATTTAAATTTCGCCATTCTAAAGCCGCGCGACGTACGAGCAGCAGCAGCAGCAGCAGCAGCTTTTTCTCGTCATACCCAGCTCTGGTCGCAATATGTAGCCGGCCGAGCGGTATCAAAAAAAAATTGGAGGGCAACGAGTTATACGCGCCGCGTAACTAACGACGAAATTGAATCTGAATGCATTCAAATTCTCTTTGCTATAGCGTGTCCACGTCTCCGAGCGTTCCCTTGCGTTTTTCTTCTTGGTCTCTCTCTCTCTTTTTTTTTTAGCCACGACGGACGTGCAGTCGGTGCTGAATGCAACGCCCGCAGTGCTGCACCAGAGCGTCGTGCTTTTATATATGAGATCGAGTTATTAGTTGCACGCGGATACATTCCGGCGACGTGAATTGGTCGGGGCATTTTTTTTCAACAAGAACTCACAGAGGTTTATACATTGTATATTCATTGGTATACATTTAAAATTACATAGTATTAAAAATGATTCATAAGTTAAATATTGAACTTGAATGTTTGATCTATTTTTTAAATTAAAAAAAACCGCTACCAATTTATTGACACTTGCCTTCCTTTACTATTTGTTCTAATATAATATGTGTGATATTATTTTGAATATATACTAACATTAATATTATAATCTGAGCTGCAAATCCTTGAGTTAACTTTTTTTTTTAAAATAAAAACTTGAGAATTTAAAGACGTTACATTTAGATTTCTGTTTAAATTTATGTACCAGCTAATTTCCAGCTAATAAGTGTACTTATATAAATCATTTACCCTTATCGATGATGATGTTATTGATTAAATATTGTTAATCATTAAATATAAATTATAAAAAATACAAAAGGTATAAAATAGGATAAGTAGATAGTACCCGGGAGTGGTAAGACAATGCGTATAGCGTAAAAAAGGTCTTGCTCTATAGAGTCTCAAATAATAAACGTTTTCAAGTTGTTCATTTATATAATATCGAATAATCCAAAAATATATTAGAATAGCGATTATTTTTCTATAAAATCAATAATCCACTATCTATAAAACTCGCTTTATCCATTTTAAAACATACTTCCATAAAAAAACTTGAATCATTATTTTGTAAATGGGTTATTCAACTATTTAATTTCCACCGTGCATATCGCTTATAAATTGCCCAAAGATCGATCGTACCAATTACATAAATCACCAATATACAAAACACAGCGTTCGCAAAAGGCACACAGAAAACTCAACTAAAAAAAAAACAAGAGAACAATCGAAAGGATCTCGTTCTTCGTTTTCGTTCATCCTCTCCACCTCCAACAACCCCTGTGCAGAGAGTCGCGATGATCCGCGCGCGGTCCGTCACGTTTCTCCGTCCATCTCTCGTGTGCACACGGGTACCGTCGAGGGAGGAGGGAGGAGGGGGATAAAATCACGCCTGGCCTCTGAATTTTATGTAAAATCCGATGCGCCTGTTAGTTTATGCGGGTGGCATACATTGGCACCGGTCCCACGAACGTGCCTCACGTACCAAGCCCCCCCGTTTCCGCGCGCTTTGCTCTCTTTCTTTACTTCTTTTTACCCAAAGCCGTTGCCGCCACCACCACCGCAGCAACCGCTTTCCTTTCGAACCCTCGCATCACACGATGCGAGCAGGCCACAATCCGCACCGGCCATTCAATGGTCTATAGTTTTGCCCCGCGTACCAAAAGGAAAAAAAATAAAAGGCGCGGGGTATCTCCCTCGGTAATATTTTGGGTAAAGCGTATATATGCCTTCACGTATATCATATCTTTTTTTTTTATGGACTATTTGAGATGTCGAGTGTTCGTTTGGTCGCTATTTGTCGGAAATGCATTTTATCCCGTAATTTCGAGGAGACATAGCCATGTATTACATTTATTGCGCGAATTTAATGAATATTTTTCAATGATAAATGTCACACGTTTCCATATGATCGATTCTTGAACTGGATTTACGTAAATTCATACTTTTATAATTTCAAAGATTGGTTACAAGAACATATTTATATAAGAATATATACTTTTATACACGAAGAAATGCTCCATAAACACGTGCAGAATTCTCGGATTGTAATCAGCAGGTAGGGAAGCACAATATTCTAGGCTTCGCGTCTCGAAATTGTATAAACGAGCTCGAAGGGGGCTAACTGTAATACATTAAGAGTCGGACAAAGTACACATCAGGATATCCATTCGTGCATGGCGAGGCAGCGCGGCTCGCTTTTCGCGTGACGGAATCGCGTGTTTATCAGTCCCAAACTTGTGTTCCTCAAGCGAACACGAGCGCGCGCGCGCGAGACGCGATTCTCTTTATCCTGCGAAGATCGCTCGCATTGATAAAAGCCTTGAGACTGTGTTGTAGCCCTTTCCGCTCTCCCCGTACCGTGCCCCCTCCCACTCTCCCCCTCTTAGAAAGAGCGAGTGACCCATGAAAATGAAAAATGAACGCGGCTCACGTCACTGTCCGGGCTGCACGCTATATTTTCTAAGGCCGGCACCAGAGAGGCTCTCGAATGTATATATATGTGGGCTCGTCAAAAAGAAGGCGCGGACGCGTGCACACGCCTTTCTGATCAATAGCTTTTTGGCGTATTCCCCTAAACATAGTCCCATTGAAAATCTTTGAGGGACTCTGCTTTGCGGGTGTGATCCGTATATATGCTTAGAATTTCGTTGCGCTCCTTTTTCTATTGGAAATGGGTGTATTATTCTTTATATGATTCTATTGAAATATGTATTATAATGTATTTTACTTTGATAAAAATGTAGATTTTTATAATAATATTTACAAAATTTTATTTTATTTTTGAGACTATTTTTTAATAAGAATCATTTTATTAATTAATTACTACAGGCACTGCAATATCATGCTTTACTACTTCATTTTTTTTTAATACGAGTGACTTATTGAGCATTTCTTATATTTTCTTATACTTTTATCAAAATCATTGGTTAATTAAAATTTTCTCGTAAACTCAATTCATGCGCATCAAATTTTGTAACGTGAAACTAGAATTATCCCACCTGTAAATCTTATAGAAAGTAGCATTATCGGTGAATACTAGGAATCCCGTAAATTTTTTCATATCTATATTTTTCACGTATGTCATGTTCATATCACAACAGTACAGTACGCAAAAGCTGCATATCCATTCGGCTGTTGTACCCAATTCACATTACACACACACACATACAATAATAATGTGCATAATACTATATAATGCTTAAACATATTCATCATTTTGAAAATGACGATTTGAAGGCAAGGAGCTCTAGTGTATCTGGTCGGGAAAGGGTCATGCCCTCGGCTTTCCCGGTAAGTGGTTTAGTCCGCAATATATGTATACATACACATCGAGGGCATATATAGAGAAGACAAATGTGTTCCTTTGAAAGTATAAAAACTCGTGGAATTTCAAGCGGATTTCTGACTGATTAAAGCACACAGGAGGCGAAGTAATAGCCTGAGAGAACGCGCGCCTGCTTTCCCGCAGCCGTACAGCCAGCCAGGCAGCTCGGCTCTCGCACGATATCGCGATATTTGCATGAGAAATGCATGAAAGGCAGGCGCAAGAGAGAGAGAGAGAGAGAGGGAGAGAGAGAGAAAGAGAGACGGAGAGAGAGCAAGAGCAAGCGAGAGGGAGAAATAAGAGGCATTACAGGAAGAGACGGCTCTCTTTCTGCTCTAGACTCGCTGCTGCTCTCGCTCTGAAGTTCGACGTCGGCGACGGCCTCGCTCCTTCTTGCTCTCTCTCTCTCTCTCTCTCTCTCTCTCGAAAAGAGAGCGCATGCTGCACGACTCGACCGTTGAAAAATGATGCAGTGCGACTAAAAGCAAACTATATAGACGCGCGCTCGGGAGCAAAGCTCCTTCAGCTCGTCTCTCTCTCTCTCTCTTCTTCTCTCTTCTGCTGCTACCAAGTGCTACTTGCACATCGACAATAATTTCGCTCGAGATGAAATGCCTCTCTCCCTCCCTCCCTCTCTTTTATTAATAAAATCTCTCTTGCTCGCTCGCGGAAGCGAAAGGAGAGAAGAAGAAGAGTGGAAAAAAAGAAAGAAAGCTGCTTATATTTCTTTTTGAGATGAGGAGACGAGCAAGTGGGAGAGAGAGAGAGAGAGGGCTGCGATATTGCACACGTGCTACACGCTGTATCATTCGAATATTTGAAGTTTTCGTTTCTTCGACGAGCACTGGCAAGATTGGTTTCTTTCGATATCTCCCGAGGTATACACGAGTCGCGCGCCCGAGCCTCAAGCGACAACGATCAAATTCGGAAGGCATATATTACCGTAGGTATACGGCAAGTGACGTCCCGCCGCGTGTCTGTCTCTCTATGTATATCGAATGCTCGAGCGATCAGCCGGAAACGAATGAGGCTATTGTCTATAATAAAGAGCCACTCTCTCTCTCTGTGTGCTGTGTATATCGCACCGTGTTGGGCTCTCCCTTCGCCAGATTCGGAAATGTTGATGGATGACGCCTTGAAGCTGAAAAATTGTGATTGATCGGATATAGTCTTAATATGGAGGCGCGAACAACTGTATTTTGTGGGTCAGCGCGCGTGATGCATTACGTGTGACATTGACATTGCTACCTAAGACCTTTAACAGCTCTTTCTCTCGTGGATCGCATCGTTTAGATGATCTTTTAAACGGTTTGAATTTAAAATTCGTCACTATTTTCATATTCGATCTAACTACTTGAAAGCTATACGGTTAGTAAAATAAAGATAACTTTATGCTATACAACGGTTACATTATATCATTGGTTCAAATATAGTATTGCGACCAATAATTTCTTTTCAGATGATGTCCATTTTTAGCTTAGACATTTGAATCTGTAATTTTATCTGTAATTTATCTGTAACTTTACATCAGAAGTGCTTACTTCCGAGATATAAAAATGTTTGCACAAAAATTTCCAGCATTTGAAATGATTAACGTTATGGTATTCTTACAAGACAGTTGATGCCGAAGTGCGTAAAACTTATTTTAGAAAACCCCCCCGCCGGAGTCAGTCATGACTAAAACATCGTAAACTACTGCGGAGTCTTTCGTTTCTGGATCACAGCAAAGCATCAGCATAATCTCGTATAAGGGATGAAAGGAGAGGCGGCCGGAGAAGGACAGAGAGCCAGTAGAGGGAGAGAGAGAGAGAGAGAGAGAAAGAGTGGAATAGAGAAATGCCTTCGATATGATACAAGGCGTATCGGGATACTGCCACCGCTTGGTAAGACCGGAGACGAGCGAAGCCGAGGGTCCTGAAAGGATCGGGATTGGTTCTGAATCGGGAGGGTCTTCACCGTCAAGTTTCAAGCCATCCGAGCCTTCCCGAAGCGGCTTTTCGCGCAAGCGGGGCGCCGAGAAAACGTCTTTTCCTGTCTCCTCAACCTCCTATATAGCGAGCGAGGAATCGATATGAGCGACAGACTGTGTGACGTAAATAGAAAAATGAACCTCTGAAGGTTTCTTTCTCTCTCTCTCTCTCTCTCTCTCTCTCTCGCTCTCTCGCGCGCGCTCTCTCATTCACCCGCTCGGTCGCGCGAGCTCTCCAATCGTCACTTTACGCTACCGCTGCTTCAAACGTGTCTTATCAAAATTTATATTCTAAAGAAAAACTGCGTTTCTATACCGACAACATGCCCTGCGATATCTTTTCACATAAAATCCAATTATATTCTTGTCGATGCGTTATTTATGATTCAAGAGGTGGAATACGCGATACTTTAGCTTTACAAATATTTTCAAAGATATGTTGATAAGCATATTCGAAAGTAAGTTTGCACTAATAATTACATATTTATTCATTACTATCTTTATAATATGAAATTAGGATCCAATATTTTTTAGATAAATATTTTTTTTAAGACTGATCTTGCCATCAATTTTTGTTAGACGATATTACCTCTTTATCCATAAGATTTTGAGAGAATATTAAAATATGAGTAATTTTGAGTATTTCTCAACCCAGTATTAGTATTTATACTGTATCACTACTGAGAATGCAGTCTTCGCTTATAAACGATTATAAATTGTTCTACATTTTTCTTAATATTAAAATCCCATTGATCCTACTTCAACTGCTGTACTGTGATGTTGAAAGACTTACTATTCAATGTTTACAAAATTTGAAATATTAAGAAAATATTGTTGAAATGTATTCGCAACTTATATGATATTCTATATGTTTTGCATTAAATTTCATGGGGCACACACACGCGCGCGCACACATATCCCTATATGAACTGGGAGCAATACCGGAACAGCGCTTGATCCCTAAACCTGAACAATATAAATTAAATGTATCCCGCTATAGGGTGTCCTTACTAAGTGGAATGTAAGCCTGGACAACGATTTGATTATCGCACTAAAACTCGAAATTTTTTATTTCCTATTCCAGTAAATTGAAGACTCAAATTAACACAAAATCGACTTAATCATGCAGTTAACTAAACATAAACAATGCTAGTGAACGAATTTCTTTTTCCTATTCATATGTATAATAGTATAGTTTTACTGTTTTTCTGTTTGTTCAACTATTGGGTACTTTACCTTATCTCAGAAAATCATTACGCTGCATCATAAACAGAACTGTCCAAAAGCAACTCCTCTTAGGGCGCATTCATAGTGACTAGCCACAATTAACCTTTCACTGCGAATAGTCCCTTTAATCATCAATATAGCCACTTGTCGCCAATCCACAAGCGATCAGCAAGCACAGCCACTCTCGACCGCGGTCCCCCCATAGATGCGAATAAATATGAAAAGAAAACAAATCATCTTGCGGGAGCTCGGAGCTGAAGTTTATGGAGCGGTAACATCAGTCGCCGAGAGGCCAGAGAGCGAGAGAGTCTGATAGCATGGGCGGTCAGTTAAAGCTGAGACAGCGTTCTCTCTCTCTCTCTCTTCCTCCCGCACACACGCATGTATACAAGGGAGTTGAGCAGGAGTTGTTGGAGGGAGGGAGAGCGCGAGAGCTTTCGGCTCAACGAAGCAGCCCCTCTGCCACGCTCACATAGACACATAGTAAACCCCCCGGCGAGCGAAAAGACAAATGAGGCTGAGGTGAGAACTTGCCCGATAAATACCGAAGGCGACACAGCGTTTGACCAGCGGCGAGCGCTGCGTAGTTGCTGGCGTGCGGCTCGCAAGAAATACTGCTGGTCCTCCTTTCTCTCTTTCTCTCTCGCTCCGTCGCCCTTTGAACCCTCGCTCGAGCTCTCGAGGCTGCTGCTGCTGCTTCTCTGCCTCTCTCTCTCCCTCTCTCTATCCCGCTTCCACGCGCAAGCTCGTTTACCCTCTAGCACGTTTCTCTCTCTCTCTCTCTCTCTCTCTCTCTCTCTCTCTCTCTCTCTCTCTCCTTCTGCAGCCGTACGTCCACTTTCGCTTTACTCGTCGTGGAAGGTGTGTGTACGCGAAGGCAAGGGTGCGCCACGGCCCGGGAGGGCCCCTTTTCTTCTTAACCAAAGCGTATCCACTTAGCGCATTAATTTAGCGAATTTCCTCGGGAATGCCTTATATACGTATACGCGCTATTAAAGCGCGCTTTTCCTCTCCGCGCTTTCTCTTCACACTGCTACGCGGCTCGCGCGGCTCTCCTCGTGGCTGGTCCTGAATTAAAATCTTTATGAATTACTCGCACTGTAGATTTACAGTCCAGTACATTACAGTATTTTACCCGAATAATTTGAGTTTCTGTAGATTTTAAAAAAAGTTAGCGTGTTAAAGAAGAATTCATTTGCAAACTTTGGTATTTTTTTTTTAAATCATTGGATTCATTTGGATTTTAAAATAAGAGAAAATATTAAATCTTTGACTTTATTAAAAAGGTTATATTTTATTCGTAAAAGAAATTATAAATGACTTTAGTGAGCTCCCGCGTAGAAATTTTAAGTATAGTTGTGTTGTTTGAGGTATTGCTAGTGATATGGTTCGAAGTACTGCCAATATTGCGCTCCTCCTATAGCGAGAATTCTTGTTGAGATCTTGCAAAGATATGGTCCAGATATTCCAGACTCTATTCTTTTTTAAATTAAATTGTTAATTTACACTGTATCATCATCATGATTAGTAATAAAATAATAAATAATATAATAATAATTCATGCTCAATTATAAACAATACTAATAATTAATACTTGATAACATTATTTTTTAATTAAAAAAATTATTTCATTATTAAATAAATTTAGCTCAGCAAGAGTTACAAAAGTTTAGCAATACTTCGAGTCATACCTCAAGCAAAAAGATTTCCCATAAATCAACATACTTATAATATTTGCGTAGGATATAAGATCAAATTTACTCTCGCTCGATCTTGAAAAAAATCGTATTTTAAATACTTATTCCAATTTTTAATTTTTAGAGTATACATTTTTAGAGTATAATAAAACTACACATGGATCGATTTGCATTCATGTTAACTATCAAACAAGATTATTTTATAGATTCATTCTAAGAATGGTGAAGTTGTCTATCTCCGAGGTTGCAGTGTCCATTTGAAACGAACCACAAAGCGTAACAACGCGCATCCCAAAGTCATTCATTCATCTTCGCTTCTGCGCATTACATTACTTCAGGTCGACTCTTGGAAGAAAAAGTCACGGAGGACAGGCTACACAAGCCTACACCGTTTTTGCCCCTTGCATCTTGCACTGCCTGCATGCATTCGAGACGAAGTCTTATATATATATATATATATATAGACTACACAGTCTCCGCGGTCAGAGAATGGCGTTGCTCTATTTATTCCCCGTTCCTCATTCCGGCTCGCATGTGCAGCACGCGGCTGATAAATGCGAGAGCTGCGCGCTGGCAAAAACCCGATATACACACACACACACACACACGCACACACACACACACATACACACATTTGATTTTCTTGGGGCCGCCGCTGCTCGCGCGCGACGTATTAAATATGTGGTAGCCGTGCAGCCATTGGGGATTGCTTTAATCAGTGGATTAATTCGTCATGGAGGCTGCGCGCGGCGGCCCTTTGTCGGCCTCCTCCTCGCGCGAGCGCAATATACATTCGCGCTTAACTTCGCAGCAGAAGCAGCAGCAGCTTCCTCGCATATAATGAACTATTTGTGCTAATGAATATTATTCTAGGTGGATGCTGCCGCTGCTGGTGCTGGTGCTCGAGTTGGCCTCCCATTAATAACATTGGCCCCCGCGCCTCCGCCGGCAGCCGTGTACTCAGTTTATTCTCTCGTTCACGTTGTTGCGTTCATTTTTGCCTTTTGTTCGGCCGCTGCGCTCGCGAAGGATGTAAGGCTGCAGGAGTGTGTAACGTGCGTAACCCGCGAGCTATACACGCGCGGGGCCTCTTTGAAACCGAACGAGCCTGGGATCTAATCTATCTTGGAGAGTGCAACAAAAAAAGTCGAGAATTGAATGGGGGAAAGATTGGTCATAAAGTTGAGGTATAGAGGGTGGGAGATTGAAAAATGTGTTTCTTTCGAAAGATTAATACGAGCTAATGTATCGGAGTATAGTGGGGTTTTATCAAGTTATTTGCAGCTGATAGGCCATGTAAAATTGTGATTGTAGGAGTAATTTAATGTTAAGGAGATATCGTTCGGCCATTGTAATTGGATGTTTCCGTTTTTTTCTTCTTCTGCTAATCAAAATTACTCTTTTCCCGTTTTTCATACACGTCAATATATGCATTATCATAAAATCTGCGTCCATAAACAACTCCATTTTCTACAAAGCACACATTTTCATAGGAATTCGATTTTTCCATCTCGGTCCATTGACCGGGCTGAAATCAATTTTCAAGGTTGCGCAATCGGAAGCGGAAAAGTTGCGGGAGCAGTGGCCGACCGTCGTCCAGTGCGTCCGCGCATCCACAAAGAAAGCTCAAGACGTTCTCTCTCTCTCTCTCTCGGGCGGATTGGCCCTGACACAAATTACCTCTTTAACGTAGGTTAGCCGAGAGCCGCGCGCCCGGTCCACTACTTGCTTCCGCACACAGCATTGGCTGAACACAGAGGGGCGGAAAGATGGAGTGGTCCCCGGGGAGGAAGCGCCGGCACAAAGAAGGAACGTCCGGTCTTATATAGGGGATCCGCGCACAGCGTTGGAAGAATCGCGCCCAAACGGAGGCGTTCGTTGACAAATAGATGCACGCGACGCGAGCGTTCAATCGTTTCTTTATGTACATGTGTGCGTATGTGTACGCGTGTGTATATGTGAGTGTATTTGTGCACGTACATTGTGAAATAAAAGCTTCCTGCCCGGGTGATTCTGCTGTGCAAGCACATTGCTCCGTGTACTCGTTTTACCAGTAGGATGAATATCCTTTTTTTTTCTTTCCTCTGGTTTTACTGCATGATATATTACGTGGCACTGCTACGAAAAGTTGAGCTGTTCCTACGTACATCATTGCTATTGACCTTTCCTACAGCCTGAATAAATTTAACATTTCTATCTACTCGCGGATTACCAAGATTACAAGGAACAAGATCTTAAAATGAAATTTAACTGAAGAATTCAAGCAATGCTGAAGAAACTTATAAATTGCAAAATGATCTGAAAAGTTCTTGGTAGAAGAAATGATAAGTTTCATATAAAAACAATGCCCTTTTATTGAGTGTTCAACTCCCGAAAGTTGGTTATAATTTACTACTTGTTCGTTCTTCTATAATTTATGATTATAGAACTATTACATCCAATTTTTTGTAACTGCAATAACGTTTCGTAAATTTAGTTTATTATTTGCAGGTTCGACTATGTAAATTTACGTTAATACCTTGCAAATTACACATCTACCGGACTTGAACATTCTTCAATAAAAATCACAGGATAAAAAAGCATAAACTTGGCAACATTCTTTAGCAACTTTTTGCTCTCTGGCACGGATAATCCCACAGGCTCTATTACGTAATTTTAAGTGCACAGACAGCGATAATTTCTGCGCAATACAAAACAGAAACACCCAGAGTATCTAGAAGCTTCGCAAAGATAATAACTAAGCAGCGATACACTCGTTAACTTAAAATGTGCGCCTCGCAAGTCAATGTCACTGTGCACATCGAACGCAGCAACAGCAACAGCAGCAGTAACAGCAGCCAGTGCATAATGACATGGTTGCTCTGGCCTGCATATACACACACATACACACACACACACACTCCACGTATTCCGCCTCCCGGTACATAACGACGTTTAAAGAAACGTATAACACAACGTCACGTCGTCGTCCTCGTTTCTCGGAAGAATTGCCCCCGGAGAGAGCTTTTTTTTCTCAACCTCTCCTCCGGTCCCTTCTTCATTTCTGCGCCAGGGCAATGTTTTTTGTCGTGTGGGTGGTCTCTCTCAGGGTTCTTACGTGCACACGTTTCGACGCAGATTTCGCGAGCGAGCTGCTGAGGCCGCGACCGCGAGGCCACCTGCGCCTCGGCCATAAAAGACAATGATATTTTTATAATTGAAATTAATTGCCAGGCTGCCACGCAGTGGACACTGCACGTACATGCGACTGGCCGCTTGCTGTTATTCGCTAAAACTCGCTAAAATTCGGGCCAAGCTCACTTGCGTTTGGAGCTTACCGCTTGCGACTGTAAGTGTTTTTTCTGTGCGGACGTACTTGGGATGTAAGCCTGGCTTTGCAGATTAATGAAATAGTTTTTTGATGCTACAAACTTGAAATTTTTAAATAAAGCCCTTTGGAACCGATATTGTGCTAACTATTAACTTTTATTAATATAATTTTTTACTGTTATTAATATGTATTAAAATATATGATAACTATTAACTTAGATCTAAAAAAAGAACTAAAGCAGCACTTATGCTGATTATTATATTATGCACTATTAGTGTCGAAAAGATTCCTTCTCTAACGATTTTTCCATTTAACGAAATATATATAGAGATAGAGATTGATCTTTGGAAAAAACTCTTTATAAGCATCTAAGAAGTGATGTAAATATTATGTAATTCCAATTTCATCAGATTTCATTCATTATTCACAAAGATTTTTAATAATATTAATATATAAATCTCTGCCCATTATATGTATTTCGGAGACAAAAACCTCTGATAATTGTATTTGGAATTGTGCAAAGCTCGACGCGAGTTTTTTCCTAAAATTCATCATGATTATCGTATATTTTCGTTAAATTTAAAATGGGTAGGACAGGATCGTTTTGACCTTAACAAATTATCTTAAAAATATTATGATTATCTATTATTTATTGACTGAAGCAAATATAGTGCATATTATAAGTTAGTTATCCACAATCAGCATATTGGAACTCCAGGAGTTACCAAGAAATCCATCTGTAGTTTTCTACAATTAACTGCCAGAACAAGACTGTAGCAACACCAGTTTCTAACTTTTTGTTATACATCCCATACAAAAAAATGTGATAATTCGAATCTTTTGAATGGTTCCACCTCTTTCGCGTACCGTACAGATCCGTAATTTAGAGCGCGCATTACCAGTTTCCGTTCCGTCCAGCTCGTGCTCTATAATCCACGCAGCACTTACACGTCTTTTACATAAGTAACTTCCATGATTCTCAAAACTTTACAAGCCAGACAAAAGAGCAGCGAGGAGATGATCTCAATTTCCGTGAGAAATCAACACACAGCGCCAATTCTGAATTCTACTTTTTTTTATCTTTCCTCCCTACATTCGAATTCATAACAAGCGAGAACTCGCGGAGATAGAGAAAGAATGTAGATGAGAGAAGATTGCCGGTTCGGAATCGGTACTTATACACGGCAGGTAATGCGAAGTGAGCGTAGAGTTGTCGAAGCGAGGATGATCGGTCGAGATGGCTACGCGCATGCGCTTATGCATATACATGCAGGTTGAGGCCCCGAAGCTTTATAGCGGGGCATATAGCGCATCCAACACAACTCGGGTCCATCATGTATATACATATGCGTAAATGTGTGTGCGCCGCGCCAGTCGCGCGCAACCGATCATCAAAGTCGCATTTCCAGTCTGTAATGGGTGTGTTTAACCGGATGGCGATATACAGCGCATGAAGTACAAAGAAACGAGAAAAGGACTGGCAGTTATGCTGAAAAAAAAAATAACAAAAACAAAAAGCGGTAAAGAATATTTTATGAAGAATGAATTGGTAGCGATTCTGATTTATAAAATACGCAATACGAATTTGATAAACGATCCTATTCTAACTAAATATTCTGATTGCAAGAATGTATACAAAATTAAATTTATATTTCCTAAAAATCATTTCATTCTATTATTTAATTTCACATTTTATCGCTTCATATATCAACTACCGCTCGTCGCAATATCACAATTATTAAGTACATCACTTGATATCTAAACTTATAGATTGTCGGAGCTATAAATGTGTTTTTTGATTCGATATCTTTTTCTATTAATGATAAAAATGAATACTTGGACTTGAGCGCTATAGTTGTTAATACAATAAATAATCCTGTGCAAATTCAAGTGGATATGATAAGTCGTTTTTACACAAGTTTGGAACTAGTAAGGGGTGTTTATGCATTCAAAGTTAACCTCAAAATGGAAATGAACATGTATATTTCTACATGTATCTTTTTTTATTTATAATTTTGAGTAATATCCGGAGTTGAGCGCCATAGTGCTTGATATAATTAATCATTCTGTGCAAGACTAGGCTTATTTCACTTACCGTTTTTTTTTTTTTTTTTTTCAAATTAGAACGTCAAACTATTGAGGAGGGGGAGACGCTCCGACCTCCCTTTAACTACATTATGTAGTTTTTTAAGCTAAAAAAAAAACATCTTTCTAAAAATTTTTCGTTACATAAATGCTGAACAATTTGTAGATCGCCGCAGAGGTGTGCCCCGAAGCCTTCCACAAAAATAAATTCGTCGAACGTCGAAAGGATAGAAAAAAAAAGGCCGAGAGCGGGCTAAAAACCGAAAAAGATGGAGCCCAAAGCAACGTGATGCGATCGGCGGCGGTGGCGGCGGCGGCGGTACTCAAACCATCCCGATCGTGATCGACGCTCGCCGCCAATAATCATCGCCCCGACCGCAATTTACCATAAGGCCGCGGGCAGCCAATGGCGCGGCTCGGACATAACACATCCTGTCCCGCGCGCGCACTCTGTTATTAGGCCGTATTATCGTAATACGAGCGCTCGCCGACTCGCCGCCATGCATCTTCTCCACTCTCTTTCGAGAGAGAAAGAAAAAGAGAGAGCACAAGCTGCGGATCCAGACGAGGCGATTCGTACGATTACGGGAGAGGCGGAGTGACTTTAATAGGGCCCGTGAATCGACCAAGATGTCCGTGTGCTTATGCCCTCTTGTGTTTTACCACGTATAGTTGTGCAGAACTCATAATGAGCTTTATCCTGATGAAAATTGTGTGAAAAACTGATTAAATTAATGGCGAATATCGTTATACTTTCTAATACATAGAATGGAATTGGCGTTAAAGAAATTTCCGCAAATTTAGAAATTCAAATCTGCTCGATAATTTACGTTTTTAAATCGATAATATATAGAAAATTGCATATACGCAGGAGATGATTGATGACGCGTTTGATGGAAATAAGTACTTGTCTATAGTCTTGGTATCCGTACATACATTATCGAACAGGTATATAATTTTCAAATATCATTTTCCTTGCGTCATCTTTACGCATAATTCGTGTATATATTATGTGTGAATTCGTAAGCTCGCATGCTCATGAGCGCTCGTCGATTGGATGAAAAACGCGAGGTGCAGCGAGCCGAAATCATCCTCGCGCATATACATACAGGATAATCTATCTATCTAGGATTCGATCTACCCGCGTCCGCCAGCAAAAAGTTTTTCCAACCTCGCCCAATTCATACACATATACGACGCTACTCGCTAACATAACTTTTTCAAAAACAAGCGACTCTCTTCCCTCGACCAAGTCCTCGCGAAAAATTCCTCTTTTCTCCGCCTGTCTCGTGATCTGTGTGCACACGCGTAATGCTAACGGCCTCGAAAATCTGGTTTTCGTTTCCCGGGGGAGAATCAGGACGCAACGGTGCGCCCTCCGTCTCTCTCTCCCTCTCTCTGAAATATATATATATATATATGTGTTGGTATGGTTTACCAAAGTGGAGCTTATCGCAACTCTCTTCTAATAGAATAGGTATACCACGTCATGGTAGAATCTTCTTCTACTTCCTTCACGTCTCTCTGCTTCTTTTTCCTCGCAACAGAGAGAGACAGAGAGAGAGAGAGAAGAGAGAGAGAGAGAGAGAGAGATGCTCGATGGGGGCGGTAACAAAAGAAGCAAGGATAAGAAGTACCGAGAAGGAGAGAGAGATATATATGTATATATAGGGAGAGAGAGAGGAAGAAGAGGCTCCTTTCCCTCGGCCGCGTTTTGCGGCATTCGAATTGCAAATACCGGAATGTTTGCATGTTGTTGTCACCGCATCGCGAGTGCGCGCCGCTGCGGGAGAAAGAGCGAGAGAGAGAGGGAGAGAGAGGAGGAACTGCTATAGGGGTTGGAGAGCAGGAGGGAAGGGGTGGAGAGAGAGAGAGAGCTCCTCGAGAGGAAATGGAGAGGAACCGACTCGAGTCTCAGATAAAGACGAATAAAAATAGTCGAGCGAGCGAACGCGCGCACGCGGAGCGGCCGAAGAGATAGAGGGTGCAGGATGGAGACGGCGTTTCCTGCCCGGGGAACATTAGCGCCCTCGATACTCTCCTCTTTCTCTTCTGTCCTCTGTCTCTACCTTCTCTCTCTCTCCCTCTCCCTCTCTATTTCCCCCTTCCCCTTACCCATTTTCCTTCGCTTTGTCGCTCTTAGTGTATTCCTGCTCTTTCTTGGGGTTCTTATTCCCTCTCTCTCTCTCACTCTCGGGCTTCTGCAGGCAGGCTTTTTTCTTCTCGATTCTCTATTTTTTACCGCTCTGACGGAAAGAAGAGAGAGTCGCTGTGACAGACATCGCGATGGAGAATCAAACATTTCTCGCTTTCGACTGTCCATACCAGCTCATATATATATTTTCCACTGAGAGAAATCAAAATACCGCGGCAAGGACGGTACTGCAATGTATTTATGTGTATCCTACGAATGGAAATACCGCCAACGCGACGATTCGCCAATATCTTTATTGCCTCTCGAGACAATGAATTTAATGATACCTTTTTTTATCGGCTGGGTTAAGGTGTCCATTCGCTGTTTATTGACGCGATGCGTTTCTTCTTCTCGCTGAATTTATGCGAGGTAACAAATAATTCCGCGAATAAAATGATGATAAATAACAATGCTATCTAGTAGACTGAAATTTTGCTTGCTTTTGAAACGCAATGTACACAACTTTATTCAGTTAACTTTTAAAAATTTTCGTTCTTATAAAATATTATAATTTACTAAAGATATTGAAAACATTAACATGGAATATATTTGATGGAGCTACAAATACAAAGCTAAAAATAAAAAAACATTGACTGTTAATAACATCTTCAATACCCTCCGCAAGACGAGCACTTTGTAATTCCGCTCTTCCAGATACCGCGAGTTTCCAGTAAACATGACCAAGAAATATAAAATCAGCAAACTAATTTCATAAATTGCAATCTATGCACCACTTAATTGCCAAGCTCTGCTTTTTAAAATACATTAGACCTTCAAACTTATACGCACACACACGGCAATCGGCGCGCATCGTGGAGCAAAATAAGCTCGCTCTCCGCCCGAGCGAGCGAGTGGAGGCATAATTACACGAATCCCACGAGAAAGACAGAAAGAGAGAGAAATATAAGACTCGGAGTGAAGACGCATCATCCGCGAAGACGCGAGAACGCGCTATTGTATAATGCGAAGTGGCAGCACGTGTCGTCGCCGTCGCCGTGCGCACGGGTTAAAATGAAACGCGAGCAAGAGCCTAATCTCCGGCATCTACAAATCTTGCGGGAGAAAGTTCTGTTATACTCCGCCTCCTGCATATAATGTATATGTATAAGTTATATAGATACGAATCGACGTCGCATCGACCGTCGCGTGCGTAATTACGGATACCTATCGTTACACGCCCTTCTCTCTCTCACTCTCCCTCTTACTTCTTGCATGCTTTTTGTTTTTTTTTTCATATACATGTATAAAGGTGCGCGTGTGTGTGTCAATCAAATAACGCAAGAGCTGCAAGCGTTCGCGCTGTAAGAGGAGATCCAAAATAAAAAAAACTGTGTGTGTGTGTGTGGAGTGCGAATCGAGGGAAGATCGTGGCGTCGATAAGCCACAGATATATAATGACCAAGCTTGGATTTTCATAATTAGATATCGGATAATGCATATCTCGCCGAGACCGCGGAGTTTTGTAATTCGTTATATTATGATGGCTTTCCATGGTATTATGCAGGCGAGCGAGCGATGCAAAACTACATTTAGCATCGTTAGAGAGTATATAATGGTGCCCGTCTCGTGTGAGCATTGCGTTGTCTTGAATTAAAGCGTACTTTAAGATGATAGATATAAATATGTATTAATAGTTGTTAAATTTATTCTACGAATCTTGTAGCATCAAGGAAATAAGTTTAGAAAAAATGTTCACGAAGATACATAATGTAATAATGACAAATTGACGGTGTCCACCTATCGAATTTCTCATTTAAAAATTCATCCAAAAAGGTGCTTCTAATTATTTTGTCTATATTTAATTTAACAGTGCATTTAACCGCACCATGTCAAAAATTATTGGTTTTAATATAAAAAAAAACTTTTACGAATTTATCTTATTTCGTATGAAAATGCAAACATTTTTTCCAGATAATAAAATTTAATTTTTCGAATTGTTTATATGAAAACTTGTTTGCAATATATTATCTGACTACAGTTGCACTTAGGAGGTCAACACAAATAAAAAGAAAGTGCATTCAAGCCGTCCATTTCGTAACCTCTTATCTACAACTAAAACCAAAATTAAACTTGAAATTAAGAATTTGTTTTTTAAAAAAAAATAAAGCCAATTTACCACGATCTCGCGAAATCGCGCAAAGGCTATACTTATATACCATAGGCCCCAGCGGCTACACAGCATACACACACAGAGCAGTCAGAAAAAGAGTATATATACGTGGCCCTATTCTCGCGTGACCCGTGGGCGTGTGCCACGAGTGACACGCTCCGTCGATCGGGCCAATCGGACTCGGCTTGCGCACCGGCTACTTTGAATTCTACCCGGTCACGTGACATGGCCTCTCACTCACTCACATACACGCACGGTCACACACGGACAGAAACTCGACGATAAAGGCCGCGACTACTCCCGCGATCGCTAAGTGCGAGTTCGCGTGAGCTCGGCCCATCGCTAAGGGTATGGTGTACGTGGCTCGCGATACACACGCACGGGATTGTGTATACGAAAATACGTATATGGAGGAAAGGAGAGAGAGAGAGGGAGAATACTATACTTCGCCCGAGGAATATTTTAAGGCCTGCGAGTTAAGGTGTTCTTCGTGCTGTATATCGTGCTGGTAAAGGTGGACTTTTATTTTCGTATATATATACGCGAGCGGCGATTTCAGTTTCCTTTTTAATAAGCGGTCTCGTGACAAGATCTTCTATTATACTCTTTGTAATTACACTGCGAGAAAGAATTGCGCTGTAGTATAGTGTAGCATTGCTTTTTTTCGGAGTTTTTTCTTTTTATTTTGTATTAAAGCTTTTATGTAATAATCCAAAAAATATCTTGGTTTATGAAGTTTGTATATTTTATATAACGCAATGTAAAGAGATTATTAACTATATTGTTTTGTCGTGTACTGAGGGTATTTATATGTAAATACTAATGGTATTTATATCAATCCAAATGCATTTGACATGTATATATTCCAAGTTAAGATGTGTCATCATCTTAATTTTAAGTGTGAATAGAAAGAAGCAGTATAAAACATACTTTATATATATATTAAACAAATTATTTTACAAAGAAGAATTTCAGATTTTTGCAGGTCTCAATATATCCTTGTATTTTTACTTTGATTACGTAATTAAACATGCTTTTAGGCTAATATTAACGCAAAGATATATCTATAAAGTATTTTAAAATGTAAAATATCGATCGGTTATCCGTTTGATACTTCCCCAATTCTCCTGCGCCAGCGACTTTAAGGAATAAACGTAGACTGAAAGTAAATCCCCATTTTCTTAGCCATATCCTAAAGCGACTGCGGAGAGAAAATCGGTCGTGTACTAAATTTAAGGGTAATACCTTAGCCTTTGTAGCCGAATCCCTTCGCGCATTGGTGAACGGCCGCAAAAAATATCCTGCAGATTCAAATGGAAGTTTCGTGAGAGTGAATCTGCAGACTCAATTGCTTCTCTATTCTTATTTAGACCATTGATAAGGAAGTTAAACTTTTATTATAGTACAAATCACATTTTTCAAAAATATCTAAAAGAACAAAAACTTTGAAAAACGTTTAATACATAATTGCGATGACCGGTTTCGCTTTGTTTACTGGATTTATCATTACAACAACAAGGAAAACCGTAAAAATCACTTTAAAGTTCCACAAACGGAAAACTCTCAAATTGTATAAATTAGAAAAAATGAATCGGCTACTATGAAGCTAGGCGGGGGG
>UELU01144707.1:130407-173952 GCA_900490025.1 Megastigmus dorsalis
CCCCCCCCCCCCGTTTGGCGTGAAAATTCACTCCTTCGTATCGTTGAGACTTTTTTTTTCGTATCGATGGTTCATAGTGAATTTTAAATGACTTGCAGCGCCGCCTTGACGTGTCCAAATAGTGAAAAATTTGTTTTTCTTTTAGGAGACTTATATTCTTCCTGCTGACTTGATTATTTTCTAAAATAACATTTTTCTGCAACTGCTTAAATACTTTTATAGGACAGATGTATTATTCAATACATGTTATATTAAAAAATACAATTAAAATGAGTTACGCAATTTTAAATATATGATTAACGATCATAATATAAATGAAAAAAATAAAATAAAAGTATAAAGTAAGCAGTATCACTTAAGAACCAAATAAAATAACATGCTATTGAATCCAGATATTTAAAGTAGATAAAGGCAAAGAATGGTAAGACAAACAAAATGTGTAAAGTATAGAAATTTATATAAAAATTAAGTAAAAAATAAAAGAAATAAAAAAAATAACAGTTAATTCCTAGCTTACTATTTCCTCATTTTCTACAACAACTTTTGCATAGAATCACGATACAAACTGCAATCCTCATATACAATTACAAAAATTATAAATTTCAGCGGAATTCTCACGACCGCGACATATGCGCGCCATACTCGTAAGCTCTCGCTAACGATCCGCGAAAATCACGCGAAATCCCGCCTCTCGACTCCCGCAAAACGCCGCTGCAGTCCTCGATTGCTTAGCGCGTATCGAAAAGTTATGCTAATAATACTACAAGCGGGTTCTGGAAAACCACAAGGTGACAGCCGAGCTCAGTTTTCTCCGTCCGACGTACGACGTCGTTAGACGGTCGGCGCCTCTCTCTCTCTCTCTCTCTCTCTCTCTTTCCAGGCCTAATGTTCAAAGCGCGGCGACCGCACTTTGTGATCCTGCATAGGAGTGCCGCCCCCGGAAATGTGGCTATGCGGCTCTTCTGCTTACCTGCCAAGAGAGAGAGAGAGAACCTAGAAAATGACAGCTTCGACGATGAGAAATTGAAGCGCGCGCAAGGTGAGCGCACAAAAAGGCAGCTCTCGACTTGGAAGTTTACATAATTTTACGGATGGAGAACGGGTTGTACTGTAGCAACGTCTTAGTCACCAGTTTCTTGTTTTTTTTTTCGAGTAGCTCATTTTAATAGATGATTTATTGATCAATTTTTCGAATCACTGATAAATCAACGAGTCGGAGAAAAGAAAACTGCGTTTAGAACAACAAACGATTCTCGTTAAGAAAAAACTTTGTTGAAATCGATACAAATGATTCGGACTTGCATTTCAATGCTTCTGTTACATGGATAAAATTATTTTGTAATGTATATTATATATATGAATGTATTAAAATTATATGTATTGTTGCATTAATTGAAGATCTCTAGGCTTAAATTATTGGAAAATTTCAAAATGTATTCATTAACCGCAACATAATATTAAAATCAAATTGAAGTTACATCACACTCAATTTTTTCATACATAATTTTACAAGATCACTCAAACGTAATGCTCAGAGGAGACACACGTGGTCGCAGATTACGCTAATCCAGGAGCTACACGAAATTCAGCTCGCCGCGCTTTTATCGGATGAAAAAAAAAACTTTTGAAATAAACCTTCGGTTCGCCAATCTCCCACAGACGTCTCGCGAACTCCTCGCAGTAATCGCTCCCAATTTATTTAATCAGGCAAAGAAGAAGAAGAAGAAGGGAAAACGCGCTCGCGCACGACACCCACACAGAGAAGAACCGTAGTGACGACGAATTCCTAAGGGTTACACGGTATTCCCATTACCTAGCGATCCTAACCTTCCGAACTAAGGGGGAAAGAGAGGAAGGACAGTCCTTGCGACACGAAGGAAAAGCCTTGCCTCGTGTGTGTATGCTGCTTGCAAACACAGGGGTAAATTGGCAAAACGCGAGCGGTGCAAACAGCAAAAGGCACTGCACATAAGGTATACATAGCCTCTCGCGAGCAGAAGAGAAGTAGGATGAGAGAAAGAAGAAGAATGCGCGGCGTACATGTGTATAAGGTACCTCTATACAAACGGTGCTGCTGCTGGTGGGATGTGCGGCATGTCGGGAGCAAAGGAGAAACGCGGCCGCAACACGACGCGCTGCGCCGACGGTGTAGCCAAACCAAAACCAAAGATTAATGCACTACACTTACTGGGGCAATTTGCAGAGCGCGCCGCGGCCAAGTGGCGGCTGCGCGAAAACCCTCAACTCCTCTCTCTCTCTCTCCCTCACACACACACTGAATGGTATATGTATGGGTTTGGGAGCGTAAGAGAGGGAGAAGAAGCGAGATTCGTTCCGGAGAGAGCAAGCGACGAGCTTCGTCCTCCTCAGCGGAGCGTTTCTGAAATCCCCCCGAGGGATGGAAAAGTCGAGCGGAAAAACGGGTATAGACCTGCAGGAGGAGGGACACACAGAGCACTCCTGCACAGCTCTCCTCGACGCTGCTGTGGGAAAAAAGGGACGAGCGCCGCCGCCGCCGCCGAAACAAAGAGCGAAAGTAAATGACTGGAATTGCTCTATTTTTTCGGAGGGTTAGCGGAGAAGAAAGAAATTAATAGTGGGTGGAGGAATACGGCTGCAAGCGCTGCTATACCTATACGTTTCAATAGAACCCGTGTGCTTCTTTCGATCGGAACCTCGAAGCTGCACGACATTGTTGCTATTCATAATAAAAAAAATTTTTTTTTGATGATTTGGAAAGTGGATAATTGAAGAAGTACACCAGCCGCCAACGTTGATAATGAAAAAAGCCAGCTCTTAAATACCAAGTAATGCATCATGGTTTCCAAAGTAACAGTATTATGTATTTAAATATGAGTGTTTATTATTATTCAAATTATATGATGATAAAATTACTAAAAATGTTTTCAATTTTAACGCGATAAATAGCGAAAATATATATACCTTTCAGTACCTTCTAAATTTATCAAGTTTTTTAAAAAATATGTACTCAAAAAACAGTCAATTTCCATAATTACATTTACACCGCAGCTATTCCCATCAAAATCATATAAAATTCTTAGCGCTATACAAAAGATTAATGTACGCACTAATCATTCAAAATCTAATAAATTAGCATAAGCAGACAACGAAAGCCTGCACAATTAAATACTCGATCCTCCACTCTTTCACTCAAACATCCCAGCCAAACCAGCGAATATCCTTCAGCAGTGTATTTCGGCCGAGGCCCAAGCGTAACGCGAGCTAATTATACATACATAATTAAAATATAAAGGCTACGACGCTTCTCTCAAGGAGCAAGAGAAAATATGTATATATATATATATCACCGAGCGAGTATGTGTATATATAACAGACGCAAACACCCTAGAAGCGATGCCGCAACGAGGAGTACACAGAGGCCAAGTAGGGCATCTAGCCACTCGGTGTACACTGCGATAGGCAAGGTAAGAGAGAGGCAGAGAGAGAAAGAGGGAGAAGAGCATCTGGCTGCTATGAAGTATAAAGAGGCGAAGGCGATATCATCCGCAGTGAATGCTTAATTAAAACCTCAGACTACAGCTCTTCCCTCCCCTGCAAGAGTATATCCGCAAGAAATGCTCCTGTTCGACGAACACTCCGCCGCCTATTCGTTACAATACCGCATGGCCGTTCGGCGTTCCCCGCAACTTCTCTCTATCTCTCTCTCTCTCTCTTCCTCTCCTTCTATATCTCTCTTACTCATCTTCTCTCTCTCTCTCTCTCTCTCTTTCTCTCTTTCTCTCTTACACCCGTGCGTTTTCTTTCGACGGTCTCAACGTCTATGTATATAGATATATAGGCGTGCATGTCCGGAAGCGCGAATCATTTTTGTCAGATGACGCAGCAGAACGCGGAGACCTTCGTGAGGAAACGAAAATTTTCACGGATATTACGGATCCGCCCCACCTTTTCAGGTAATTTCTTTTTATATAAAGAAAAATGATGTAATTAATTTGGGCTTGTATTTTGATTAATCGTCGCAGATTGCGCATTTAATTTTTTAACAAAACTATAAGTCAAATTTAGGTCGAAAGAGTATAAAATTATAAGTAAATCTTATTTGATGTATACCTATATAGGAATTACAAAACGAAGCTGCTGGTATCTATCAATCAACATCTTTGGATAGAACTTTAAAAAAAAAGATTTAAAATAAATTAATTTTAAAAAAATTTTGGTAATTTATAAACATTAAAAACTAAAAGAAAAAAAAATAATATCAGTATAGCAGAGCGTTGAAAAGCTGATTTATAACCGTTTTCTTTCGTCCGCGTCAATTTTTCGGCCTCAGATTTTTTTAGAACACTTCCGAGAAAATCTCCTTTGAACATCCAAAATTAAGAAAAAAAGAGAAACATAATCTTATACTTGAAAAGACCGACGGTCATTGATTAAAAACAACAATTTTATTCGAAACTGAGATGATAGGAAGGACAGTAGGAAATCAGAAGAAGCTCATTAAACGCTCCAAGAAACATGAAAATCAATCATCTGCCCTTCCTAACAAGTAGACACAATAGTCACAGTCTCTGCATTCCATGTGTTAACAATGTCCTACTGGAGCCGTGACTCCGCGCGTCGGGGCTGCTCTTTTTTTGGCATGCATATGCGAGAAAGGGGAAACAGAAGGAGAGTGAGAAGCGAAAAGAAGCGGTTGAAAAAGAAAGGTCGCCTCTGCAAGTATGGGTATGAGAGAAAGAGTGAGAGAGAGAGAGAGAGAAACGAGACGAGAGGAAAGAGAGAAAAGGGAAAAATTTGACTCGGACCTCTAACGAGTTCGCTTTCACCCGGACGTCGCGTCTCTTGCGCCGGCAAGAGAGAAAAGAGAGTGAGAAGCGTCGGTGACGGTCGGCGCGTCGCGCAGGAAAAACTCAAACACAGAGTCTGGAGCTTCGTCCGCTTATGTGCTAGTAGACAGTGTGGGAGGAAAAGAGCGAGGGACAGAGAGAGAGGGAGAGAGAATCATTTTGGATGTTGCGCTGATTGACAGTCGTGGCAGCTCTCAGAGAGAGCTCGAGACTCGAGGACTTGGGCTCCGCGTGCCATGCTAAAATGGCGATGAAAGATGGTTTATTTTTAATTGCTTCGTCGCCTGGTTAAGGAGACGGATGTCTCGCCGCCCGGTGTCCCCGCGCTCTTAAAAACTTGCCGATTTGAGATGTATAACGAAGTATGTAAGCGAGGGGCCTGCACCAAAAAACCTCATGTGTCCATGGTAAATATTTTTCTATGCCTACAGCTGAGATTGCTTGTTATGAGCGATACTCCATCATTTTGTTTTTTCATGATACTTTCAATTAAACATTCATTTATTTCAATTATTATAATTACTCTCGAGGTCACAATCACACGACAGTGAAATGTCATGTGCATTAATCAACACATTTGGCCAGAAACTCAAAAGTTAAAATTTGTTTCACCGCGTGCCAAGATTGCATTTTTCCGCGCGCAATTTCGAGCGTGCACTTTTATTAAAACGAAACAGGGCACGCGAGATATATGCAAATAACACATCCCACGACCTCAATCGCTCTCTTTCTCTCTCAAAAGCGAGAAAGAGAATCACAGGAGAAAAAAAACAGATAAAAAGATAAATTCAATGCTCCGACGTGCAATAACTCAAAGCGAAAAAATCTCTCTCTCTCTCGCAAGTATGAGAAAAAGAGAGAAAGAAATCTTCTTAGCAGATGCCACTCCTATTGCGTCAGAAGCCGCGGTGGCAGAGAGAGAGATAGAGAGAGCAAGCAGAAATCTCGGCCTCCCGCGAAATATTAAAGAACACCCAGATAAAGCGAGATACATTCACTGATGCGCTTCCGCGTGTGTGTTATACGCGGCAAGTGTCAGGCTCTGGTGTATATCAAATTGTATACGTGTATAAGTGAAACGAGGGGGATCGTTATGACGGAGAGGACGAGATCCTCAAAAGGCAATTCGAAATCCATGAATGGCAGCAGGCCCATGCCTCCGCTATATACCTGCCAGAGAGAGAGAGAGAGAGAGAGCCGCGCGTCTCGTCCTCAATGTTCTGTATATTGCGTATATATATAAGCGGCCGCGCGTTTGTCTTTCGTGTGGTTTAGCAAGCGATCTCAATATATATGCAAACGCCGACATAACGATCTATCGGTACGTAAATATACGGCGGAAGCTGCTGCGGGGCGGGTGAAACAGGCGACTACGGGGATCCTTTCACGGAGCATGTGACGCGGGAATGGTCGGGGGAGACGATGAGGGAGGAGACGAAAAATACCCCGCGTGTGAGAGGGATATGCAGGCTCTCTGCGCCGCGATAAACATTTATTTCCTTTGATGATTTTATGATGTTCTGGAAATTATTCGTGATTCGCTATTTTCAGAGCGTCGGATGGAGCATGTCAATTGGATGGTTCTGTATGAAAACATTTATATTACTTCAAATCAAAGCGATTCAGCGGTAATTGGTTCATGAGGAATCACATTCATATTTTAGAGTTTGCATAACATGTACACAATGAACGATATATCCTTGATTATGCTAGACATTGTTTATTGATCCAACGGTTCATCGCTTAGTCATAAATAACATAGACTCATCAAATTTATTAAGTTGTACAAAATAATTTGCCGACAATACGATATGAGCACGAACTAAATAAATATCAGCTAGAGTTTTCTAATGAAATTATTGTAAATTCAGAATAAAAAATTGTATAAATAAACAATATATGAAAAGAAAGACGCGAAATGTGCAGCGTAATGATTAAGAAAGCACAACTGGCTAGAGTAGGGAAGAAAAATTCTTGTAGATGAACCGGGTTGAAATTGAGAAAAAGAAATGACGGAAAGTAGGAGAAGGGAAAGGGAAAAAGAAAAGAGAATCTTAATAGAAAACTCGATTTTGCAATCAGTGGAGACGGTAAGGGCAGAACGGAGAAGGAAAATCTCAGATCCCGAGAAAACGGAGCAATTTGGATTCCATTCTCTAATAATTAGTATGTATCACTTTGTGTAAAGTCATAAAATCAGTATTTATAGATTTTCAAACGTATTATAATGCAGTTACATAAAGGTTTTATCTGCATTTATGTTAAACATACATTAGTCCAATCCATTTTCTTAATCTTTCAAACTTCTTCAAAATCTCTTGAGCAAAAATCTGATAAAATGCTATAACGATTTATAGTGAATTTTTATGTACATTTGTGGAGTAACCAACCTTGATTTAAAACCCATTTATTTTACCTAGTTTTAAACTTATCGCGTGAATAATATATAAGTATGTATAAAGTAGTCGGTGATCAAACTAGACCATTTCATTTTATAATTTTGAATACACTTTTTATCGTACAGCTTCTTTATTAATCTTTCTACGGAATCGCAAGTTTTCTAATAAACGAAAACCATATTTTTAAACTTGTCGAAAACTCTTCTTGAAATGCCTGGAAGAGAAGAATATTTTTTCATATCGAAAATTAAAACTTACCAAGCCAAGATGCTAGCAGGCAAACAAAAAAGATTGAGAAAAACAGGGATCGAGAGAGAGAGATAGCAGCTCGCGAGGAGGAAAAAAAAACTTACTTGACGCAACCGCAACTCGGTCGCTTCGTTCCATTTTTGCGAATTCTTAGAAGTCTCGCTCTACCTCGTACAACTCGCCTCGCTCCTCGGAGATTCGAGAAGAAAAAGTATATACGGAGCTTGGATAGGGCAAGTGGCGCGCGTTCGCTCGCTCGCTTGCTCGGCTCGCCTTGCCGGAAAAGCACGAGGTGCGCGCGCGATGAAACTTTTAATAAATGGCAGAGTCGATATGAAGTATAGGACTTTGACATATCGTGTGTCTGTAATGTATAGTTAAATCTCTGGCGGCAGATGTGGCACTTCGCCCGTGCTCCCTATATACCTTGCCTCCTCCTCCTCCTCTCTTTTTCTCTCTCTCTCTCTCCCTCTCGTACTCACGCTGGGCTGGCATTGCAGCATCCCCGAATTTCCGAGCTATACATCCCCCCTTCCTATGTCGGCTCCCTTCGCGTAATCAGAATGAAAATGCATCTTTTTAAAATAATAACACTGATTTCTACGCTACTGGGAAAGTATTTTCTTATAATTGAAATAATATCTCAATATGCGTTATTTATGTATACACAAGTAATGTATTCTTCAAATTGAATTTTATTTACTGAAATATCTGTGGTTTAAAATGAAGGACTAATAATTGGAGTTAATTTAACAAAAAACTTTTTAATACAGCGCATGCAGAGCGACAACGTCAAGTAAAATATACAAATTTCAGTAAGAATTTTCATGAGAAACTATAGACATTGGATCATAGACTATCCATTTTTAATTTAACAGTAAAAGACTATAGTTATACACAATTAAAACCGCAATTACCAATATAATGTTACATAATATACTTCGACTCGTCTTCATATAATACTTTATACAATAGTTTAAATAATAAATTATAAGCGTGAGTGCAGAAAAATTTTGGTTCTTATTTATGTTTTGGCAATCTGTGATTATATTGCAACGATTCCTTTTTAAGAAATTCAAACCATTGGAAAGTTTTCTGAAATCTTTCTCTCCATGTATGTGTATTACATATTTGTTATAGAGAATAAAACTTACAATATAAGCAATGATAATATAAGAATTAGAAAACATTATCGTGGAAGTGATTTCTAAAGATGCTTTTCCATATACAATAAATTAAGAAAAACGCGAATAAAATTAATTCTACCGTTTAATTAAAGTAATGGTAATTTTTCAGAATTTGACTGGAAACTTTCAAACATGTGATAAATTTGTTATTATTGTTAGTAAAATTAAGCAGATGTTTGTACTATTTAATAACTTTTTGACTATTTGGCTTGATCTTTCTCGCAAAAGTATGCATCATCTCATAATTTTAATATTTCTTCTCACACCAAGAGTAAAATGAATGTGGGTTGAGTGTAATACAAACATAAATGACAGATTACTAATATTCTCAAAGTTTATAAATTTTACAACTCGAACACTACACGGAGAAAAATAAAAAGAAGAAACTACTGTTTTTGGGAGGGAAATATTACGTTTAGAAAAATACGTAAAGATTCCATGTAAAAAAAGGAGAAACAGCTGTTTTTTTAGGCAATACTTCCGTACTTTTCAATGCGTTGCTTTTAAGGTCAGAAAAAAGAAGTTTCTCCTGTTTTGACAGTAAAATATACTGTTTCGCAAGAAGCAACAATTTCTTTTTCATTTACGGAGAAAATATGTTTTTATTCTGGAGATATCCCGCATACATAAAACAAGCATACAAAGTACATATGACAATATCAGTACAAAGAGTTAATACATCATAGTCAGTTTCCTTTAGCCTTTCGTAATTTTATACATATGTATGTTTTCTTCTATCATAATTCTCATTGTTATTGTTCTGTTGGTTCGATTCAAATTTTCGTAACGTTTGGGTTCCTTAGCACTATCTCACATTGATAGACAACTCTTTCTGAGATCGATGCATTATTTAAATTTGACTTTTAAATGTGACTTTTCCAAAAGAGCTTTTTATGGTAAATAAATTTTAAATTAAAACTGTATAGTAATGTTCGTCTTTAGTTTTATTAAAATTATATTTTTTATCATGCTTATAGATTATGACAGTTCATAATTTTACTTAACACATTTTTTTTAAACAAGCGCTAATTTTATAATAATATTGTGGTGAGTTCATCTATAAAAATGAAAATTCGTTGTGATGATTATTACTTTGTAAATATGTATATAAGTACTTGCACAGCCCTGAAGATGACCAGAATTAAAAATTCCCTATTAACGGCTGCAGCCAATAACAAAACGTTATTTCAAAGTGCGTCAGTGAATAAACAGCGATAAAAACGTAACAAAAGATGGACAATTATGTTAAAGAAATACTTGAGGACTGGCAGTTGGAAATTAAAGTGCTCGCGGGTAAGTGCAATTATATAAACAATAATTCCGTAAGATTTATTAACATACTATGACATTTTTTTGTAAATTAGAAATTGTAAAATTTCTACTTCCGAATGTAGAAAATATCACCCCGACTAACTTTTTTCTTCTCTTGATTTGCTAGTTATTATTATTCAATCTTAAAACAATTTGTATACAACTGATCAACTAGCGCCAAGTATACACCCTAAAATGTGTAGCAAAATTACGTATACACAGATTACAGGCGGTTCAAAGCACTACCGCGGTGCAGAAAGGCGAATCGTCTCATGAGGGTAGCGTCACGAATGTATCAGTTTTTTGTTTTTTTTTTTCTGCGCGCCCGTTCCTCCGGCTCCTCGTTCGCTTGTGCGCGCGCGCGATGAACTTTTCAATCAAATCGCCTGTCCAAATGAGAGCTTCGCCACAAAGCGAATCAGGGTAATCTGTCATCGAAACCGTTCCGCTGCTCTTCTGGGCCCGGCCTGTCTCCGAAACGCACACACACACCAGCCGGCGCCCGCGCGACCCAGCGAACGAGACTTCCCCGACCGTTAACGTCGACGCGCGATGCCGACGACTCTAAAGTGACGCGCATGGCGCAGCTCGGCTGTTTTAAATATTAGTTTCGATGGGCGGAGAGTGAGCGGGAAAGAGGGAGAGAGACGAAACGCCACTCTTATATTTAGGGACAAAAAAGCGGTGGCCGGGAAATTGGTTTTCGTTTGAAAAATTGCTAACATCGTAAGGGGAATTTGGTCTTTTGCATGTGTCGGCATGTGTAGTAGTGCAGGTGAAAGAGGTCTTTTTATTTCATTTTGTTGCACTGTGTGCTATTGTAGAAATATTTCCAGATAATAAGCAGGTTTTTCAATTTGTATTTTGAATCTAAGTTATTTCATTTGTACAGTTAAAAAGATATTTTTACATTTTCTAATATAGTTATAAACTGCGACAAATATGTAAAAGTTCAAATGAATTTCATGACCTATAATACCTATAATAATATTTTATGACCCATATTCATAATACATAAAACCACTACTTAAAAAAACAAAAATCTTCTAATCTCACCGCGAATCTCCAGGCTCGCAGTGTTAAACATACGTTAGCTCGGCAAGATAAGCCTTGAAAAATTTTTCTACTCACAACATACACACCGCAGCTTGTAATCTCCTCGTGTATACTCTCTAGCATCCAATCATCCTAGTCATAAAAAATCCCGAAGAGGTCAGCCTCGCGAGCCGACCTTTCTCAAGCTCTTCTCTACACTCGGTTCGCTTACCCAATTACACATACACACACTCGTACACACGCACGTACGTATATGTACATCCTATATGCAAAGAGCCGCAGAGGTTTCAAGTTATAACTATAGGCTGGCTGGCTGCGCTCGCGATATACACAACGCCGCACTATATCCCACGTATATATCGTATATAGTATAGCTAAGCGCGAAGAGGCGAGAACCGCGTGGCCTCGCACGTGACAGCCTGCCCCCACCAGCCGCTCGTCTGCGCATCGCGCACCGTCGACCCGCCCACACGGCACAGCATACAACCACAGGCTGCTCTCTTTCTCTCTGTCTCGCTTGCTCGGCGCCGCCGCCGCGGCATATAGCGCGGTCCTCTCTGTCTCTCTCCTCTATCCGGCGCGCGAGTCGGCCGCATGCAGTGGTGCCGCGCGGATCTATCGTATAGGACGGAGAGACTCCCTGAGAGAGGTTCTCGCGTAGCCAGCCTCTCTCTTTCTCGTTCCTTCTTGGCTGCAGCAGCAGCAGCAGTCGCCGAGTCTGCAGTCCTCTCTCGCTCGGTGCTACACGTGTGAGAGAGAGAGAGAGAGAGTGAGAGAGAGAGGTTGAGAGAGGCGCGCCGCCTACGTCGAGAGGGCTGAGCCAGAACCGGCCCGGTACCGGCCGCCCATTGGCTCGACGCCACCGCTCACGTGACGCTGCCGTAACACACAGCGAGAAAGAGAGTGAGAGAGAGTGAGAGAGTCTGAGAGAGAAAAGAGAGAACAGGGACTGGTTGGCGGTGGCCGTGTGCAGCCGCTGTTCTCTCGGGGCTGCTTCTCGAGAGTCGAGGCCCGAGACAGAGACAGCAGTAACAACAGGGACACGCCATACGGACGTGTGTCGTGCAGCGCGACAGAGAGTAAACGGATCTCATCGGTGTGTCCTGTGCGTGTGCAGTGCGCTCGATTCTTTATACCTCCCATCTACCACTACTTCTGCTTTCTGCTTCATTTCGCGTACGTCGCTCGACCAGTTCCGGACGATCGGTTCGACGGTCTACGATGAGGATAGTGACGGTACTACAAAGGATCGGCAGCACCTGCTGGACGAGGTGCGACCGGAGATGATGATGCGACTACTACTCTCTCTCTCTCCCTCTGCGATTACTGCTCCCGTCCGATCACAGTTGGTTCGCAAAGTGCTGTTACTCGGATTTTTAATGGGAAAGCCAGAGGAAAGTTGAGTGTGAGTAGAAGGAATTGTGCGCGAAATTATGGGTCAAGTTTGGAGGGATCAACGTACCAAATGATTCATCGGAGTGACTAGTGTATAAAGTGCATCGATACGTTATCGGCTAGGACATATTACGTGCTATAATCATGTTACAGAACCCTAGAGAGAGAGAGAGAGAAGCAGAGTCTGATTCCCGATGCAGTGATATGTGAACTCGCGTGAAAATCGGTTGGTGATCCCAGCGTGACTGAACACTCTAAAACTGGTCCCAGGAATATCACTGTCCCGTTCTCCGTACAAGAAAACAGTAATTCTAACTCCCAAACTATAGTGTTCCTAGAGCTTGCGATCCTGTCTATCGGAGGTTTTGATGCGCGGCGTTGATCGGGGCACCGATCGAGCCAGCGAGGAACAATCGCTAACCGTCGGCGTCAACCACTACCAGACCCACCTGCTCAAGCTCGGCCCTTCGCAGCACAAGCCTACGGAGGAGCAGAACCGGCAGCTTTACCCCGGGCGCGAGGACGAGCTCGTGAAGACGAGGTCACCGACGCCGCCAGCCGTCCTGGCTACCGACGGCGGCGGTGGCTTCTGGCTGGCCTCGGTGGCTGCGGGGGCCGGGGCCGGTGCAGTTCTGCCCCCGCACGGGGCCCATCCGGCCGTCATGGACGTGGGGACACCGGGCCTCGGGTCGGCCGAGACCGGCTTCATCAGCAGCCAGCCCTCCATGGCCGAGTTCATGACGGCCCTGCCACAGATGGGAGCTGATGGACCGATTCAACACTCGCCTGGAGCATCCGGGGGACCCATGAGTCCTGGTGCCCATCATCCGGGATACCACGGGATGATGGATCCACACGCGGTGCAGGATGGCTCGGGTGTTAATGTGCCGGAGTATCCCTGGATGAAGGAGAAGAAGACGACGAGGAAAAGCAGCCAGCAAGGTAATAAAATGTGCTTTCGGTGTGCTTGTTGCTCAGTTTACAATACGTTTTCAATGGTGTTCGATGCTCACCTCGGTTGATGTCTCCGTTTCCTACAGTAGCGAAATTGATTCTTTGTCAAGGCTTTGATAGGGATGTTATAAACGTTCCTTAACAGATTCGTTACTTGTTTATTCATTTACTTTATCCAATATTACAGAAAAACATGGCATTAGAGTCAAAAAGGTAACTCGGCTATTGACGGGTATGAGCCAAAACCACAATGAATACTTTCTAGATTTTTATAAAAAAAAAAAAAAACATTTTTGACAACTTTTTAGCGTTATAGTGACATTGACCTTTATGATGGAGTAAGTTTAAAATTTTGTGCGCAACTTAGTCAGTACTATAAATTGTTCTCAACTTGAAAAATCAAAATGTCATTTTAACTTAAAATATGCATTAGTTTGCCTAAAGTCTATCAAATTTTAATAAAAATTATGGGGTAAAGGCGTCAGCTACTGTGCGCTCCCTAGTTACTGTGCCTTCGCTCTATATTTCGTCAAAAGAAGAATAGCTTATCCTCTAACACTTTTTCTAAATGCTGTAAATGTGAATTAGAAAACAATAGTGCTTATAACCCATGATGCACGATTCGTTACTTTTCTGTATTAATTGATATCAAGTTAATATAAAACATAGTAACTGATGTCCTTATACCCTAGAATTTCATCCTAATGTTCATAAAGTAACTAATTATTTTGGAAAAATTTCAAAACAAATTTTAATAAACGTATTTTGCAGGGAACACACATCACAATTTCTATATTTTACATAAATTTTGCTATTTAATATGAGCTAGATTCTGAAATCGTTTCAAATTTGACATACACATTCTTAATTATTTTATAGAAAATAAGCTTCTAAAATTTCATGATAATCTCTTCACAGCTTATTCGTTAAATATTAATTGCATAAATTATGTTTTATTATGAATACATGTGATTTAAAATGGCAATAAATTGATTTCAAATTTTGCAATATTTATTTATTCTTAAATAAAACATCTTGGGTAGAGCACCCTTAAAGGGTCAATGTGTTGAACCAATAAATAATACATACTATTTCACAATATTTTATAAAATGAAGGATCAAATTAAAAAACAAAACTTACATAAACAAAATACGCGATTGTCGACGATATCATGACAAAAATGCTATACAAATTATTTTCGGTTTAACCGCGAACCGAAGTAACAGCTCAATGGAGAATTATGAGAATTCACTTTATGCATTTTAAAATTTCATTTACCTGTGATCCATCTTCTACAAACCAGTTTCAAAAACTGAAAATCTAGATTTTCATAGCTACAAACAATAGCAAGAAATTTTTGGAAGTGTACTTTGCTAAAAGATTAGTAATTATATTATTAATCAAACAAATAATTGGATTCTGAAATTAAAAAATTAAATATAATTTGAATTTTGTAATAACAAATTACAATCGAAATATAACAGCACAAAATAGTATAATGTGGATTTTATCATTAACGAAGTTGTGTATCTACTAAATATTATTCTAATTATTGATAAACAGAAACAGTCTTATTATATATAGCATCAATAATTAAAAGCATTATAGCCTTTACATAAAATGAATACTAATAGGTACTTTTTAATCTTCTTAGGATCTTCTTGCTGTACTACAAAAGCGATGTTTTCATTTAGTATTCTGAATTACAAACCAATCACAATATTTTCAAAAACCCTCTAGAAATCTTACTAAAGTCAAGGGACCCAGTAAATAGGAGATTAGAATTAATATATTTAGACATCTACGGATTAGTGTAAGGTTAATGCGATTTAAGCTGTTTTGATGGGATTAGGTCAGTATTTGGACACTGCCATACCTTTCATACAGTTCTCAATATGAACTCTGGAGCATACGAATTTATATTTCATTAAAAAATGCCTTCATTGATGTAATTTATTTCATATATAAAACTATGCTTGCTCTAAAGTATTTTATTAAAATTGTGTTATAAAAGATTTTTATTTATAATCGGGTTTGTTATTTATCTATGCCTAAACGGTATTGTTTTCAACATTCTTACACTCTTAGTTTTTCAATTTAATATTTTTTTTTTAATTTAACAATTTAAATTAGAAAATATAAATTGCAATAATATAAATTACAAATTATAAAGGTACATACAGTCTATAAAAACTTTGAAATTGAATAAACTATACAATTAATTTATTACAATAACTCTTTGAAGCACTAGTGAACATTAATAATTGATGTAAAATATTAAATAATACAGCTCGCGAATAAAATAAATGTTTAAGTCACAACCAATAAAATACTAAGCTAATTAATTTTATACGTCAGTACATTTTATAATTTAATCCAACTAAAAACAAATTACAATAAATGTACATCTTAAAATACAATGTAGCTTCCCTGCTGGCTAAAGGGTTTGCACACGTGTCCAAGCACAATAGAGGGTAGTTTATAAGATGGTAGCAAATTGACATTATTGAGTCAATTGTTATCGAGGGACCCGTCGGCTCTTTACGACAGCTTCATTTGGAACATTAGGCGGTTCACTATACTACCACATTGTGGTCCTCCACAGGGTGGCCGGCGATTCTCAACGACTAATGACAATTCACTGCCACTCCTCGCTCCATCTCTCTCTCTCTCTCTCTCTCTCTCTCTCTCTCTCTCTCTCTTTCTCTCTCTCTTTCTCTTTCTCTCATATTTGCCTCTATCTCTCTATCCCTCCTTTCGCTTCCACGCGGGCTCTTTAAATTTGACACATCTGCAGTACACATCTCTCGTACGCAGTCAGAAAACCGCACATTTCCTCCAACATTGGCAAACATGGGGGTACCTCTCGCATTGTATAAATGTCCGGTGTGTCGAAGAGTTCATAAAAGTCGCATACAACTGGCAAACCACGTACTCGGACACGCAAATTATCCGCTTGGTGAACAAGCGAGTCATATATAAAGTGTGGCCCGGACATAGTTCGGCGTGAAAATCGGCTTTTGAAAAGATGGCGAGCACATGGCAGAGAGTAAACGCGTATATCCTTTGGTGATCGGCGGCACACAGCAAGTCGGCGAGGAACCGTCGGATGAGTTATTGTTCGCAGCGAGTTGGAAGGCAGCGACGGCAGACGGTCCTCTTGCTTCTTAGGACGATTTCCGGGATTATCACTAATGTCCTGCCGCACGAGTCGAATGCCACTGTAAAGGGGTTTCGCGTTCGCGGTAATGGATTTTATTGAAATGGTTGCGGCTGTGTTCGAGTCCACATGTATTGAAGATGTGGAATATGAGTTCGAGAGATCGCGTTTAAAGGTTTAATGCCGAACTTTGCAGCTCGCTATGTCGTGTACGCCATTTTCCAGCATCGACATTACACTGAGAAAAATAGATACTTGATGCAAGCAGAATCCAGTTGAATTAAGAAGAAAATTTGACTGAAGAAGATTGCAATTTGATTATAGAGGAATCATACTTTAATCTGCTATTTCATTAATCCTGCAAAAATTTAGTATATACTTGCTACAAGAAGAAACCCATTCTATTAAAATAGAAATCTTTTAAATCTGCAATTAAAATATTTCAGAAAATATTTGTTCATATACTGACAATAAGAAGAAATCCATTCGATGGAAATTAAAATCTATCATAAACGATTGATTTATATACTTCATTGAAATAGCTTCATCATTTTTATTCCCATTGTCTTCGTTTTCTGCATTTTTGCGGTTAACGCACGTGCACTGTTTGGTGACGAAAATCAGAGTAACGGGAGCACTTCTATTCTACATACTATAATATAAAATCTATACATTTTGGAAATATGTATTGTAAACAAAGTCTAAATTCTTACTACATTCCACGCTAGTTTCCAAACGCTTACGTCTAAACACATACATATACATATAATATATGTTCTATAAGATTTGTGTAAAATATTAACACTCGGAGTTATTATCTATTTGCACCTGATTAGGTTCTTATAAGGAACTTAAATTTTCTTTAGAAGGGAAATTAGTTATTGTTTCATGGAATAAGTTTATCTACTTAGAGGAAAAAGATTTTGTCTTTAAAAAAATAAATTTCATTTTTAAGACAAACGCTCTTTTATTCGAGCGGAGGATACCTATTGTAGAATTTATCTACTTGCAGTAAGAAGATTTCATATTAAAGCAAGCATGTAATCTTTTTGTCAGCTGTATGTAGGTTTAGAAGGAAAAGTTTTTTCTGCTAGATACAAGAAAACCATAATTTAGAAAGGAGAACCCGTTTACTAGCTTTAAGTGAACCTTGCCGTACATGGACATCTCACATGCAGATTATTCCTCTTGCGCGCAGTATCCATTTTTCTCAGTATACTTTTGACTAAAAGAAATGAGCTTTCAAATAAATTAATCAAAGGAAAAAAATTGAATGCAATAATGCGAAAATATTTTTTAATAATGGCAAAAAAATTTATACCGTTAAAACATGATATATATCGAAAGTGACTATTTGTGCAGTTAGAGTAACTCAATGAAACAAAAATTACTTTTTTTTTTATCAATTTTATACACTGTTTCTCTATTTTGCATAAAGTACAAGTTAAATATTAATATTACTCCGATTTCGGCTTCATATTTCAAAATTTTGTAATGCATTAAAATTATTAATCTAGTAGCAAAATATTTCGTTCAAAATTCTTTTTCTACCAATTAATTTTTCTAGTATATATAGAATAATCTAAAAATACACACCTTTTAAAACTGTTTCTAAATGTCGTATATAACAATAGACATACTATTTAACTTAAATTTTATTATAATGTTGATAAGATTTTTAACGGTAAATAATGACCAACGCTACAGGAAATTCGTTATAGTAAACTCTAACCTCAGTGCTAAGAATATAAATATTATTGTCGTATTACTTAAAAATTAGATGCAATGTATCTTTCTCATTAAAATTATGTAAAAATAGAATTTTCCATTGCAAAAAAATTAAGAAAACGAGATTTTTATCAATAAATAAATGTTAATTTTTTCATCAATAAAAAATCTCCAGGAAAGTAATCTTTTTATTTGAATCTATGCCAATTTTCTTATATTCAATTTTATTCTACGTTGTAAGACAAAGTGATAAATTAAGTATTTGAAACTTTAATTATTCGGCACCTTTTTTGAAAGAATTATTGCTAACGAAATGCAGTTGTGCCAAAAACTAGATTTTATAAATTATTATTAAATGAATTTGTTACAAATAAAATGTAAACCATTTTCTTACTTACCGATAAATAAGAAATATTTTTATGTTTGTAAAGATGAGATTAACGTTTCCATATTTATCGGATATACAAAGCAGTAAAAGGTGAAACTACTTTCGAACGCTAGCATAATGATGATAAATAATTATATTATTGAAGTTGAGAATCAAATACAAAAAGCTTACAAAAATATTCTTAAGATAAAAACACTTAAGAATAGCCAGTATTACTAGTGTACAGGACTATGAATAAACAAAAATAAAAATGAATAGTGAGTGACTTGCTTTCAGCATATTGTCCCCTCGATGGAAAAAGGTTCTATCTCAAATTTTCTGAATAGGTTCTTTTATTTTAACTGTAAGTTAGTAAAAATTACATAAATATGAAATTTTATAAAAAAAGTTATATCTTCGCAAGACACTAGTTGAATATCAATACATATTCAGTTATGATTCGCTTGTGCGAAAGGTTGCATCACCATTTAAGCGTATTCCAGCGCTCCCCATTCAATTCAACATCGTAAACATCTTCATAAACCCGCCGCAAACCATCCAAATCACTAAACAAGCAATATCGAATAACGAAGCATAACACACGGTTCGATGATGGAGGTCCACACTGCCAGACTGGATTATATACACAGTACCCTACCGAAATCCATCAAGCCAATCGAGGAAAAGTATATCAAACCATTACGACATGATCCATAAATCCTCGGCAACCTCTCCTCCCGCAAACGAGACGTTTTGTCTCAGCTAGGTAGTATATATAGTGTGTGTTATAGCTAGTCGTCGTGTGCCCTCCTATCGGCACTTCATAGACGTATTGGCGCGAGGGCGATCGTTTTCCGGCAACTTGTTGGCTATTGTCGAGCCATCGAGCTCCCATAAATCTGGAGCGGGCGGGCGCGAGCGAGCCGGCCTCGGACCTCTCCACCTCTCTCTCTCTCTCTCTACTCTCTCTACTCTCTTCGCGTGTACATGTACGCGTGCCTCTCTCTCTCTCTCCCTCTGGGGGGGAAGTTTATGGGGCACGAGGGTCGTGCGCGAGCTGAGAGAGAGAGAGAGAGAGATCCGCGATTTAGCGTCGACGGTCCAGGGCGCGCGCACACGCTCCGTCTCGCTCGCTCGGCCGCGCTTACAAATCCGTCCCGTTTCCCAGGGAAGATTAAGTGTTTGGCACGAAGGTTAACCGAGGTATGGCCGACGCGGTAACACGCGGAATCATCTGTAAATTGAGCGTCGAGCCGCGCTGTCGTGCGGCGTCCGGGCGGGCGTCGACGAGCCCCGGCTGCGCCTATAACTCACGCGGAATGCGCAAGCCGAGAGAGACCGAATTTCTCTCTTCCCCCCTCTCTCTCTCACTCTCTCTGCGTCTCTCTGTTCTCTGTACCTTATCGTCGTCGCAGGCTGACCAAGCCTTAATTCCCTAGTACAATCGCTCTTTTCGCTATGCTCTTGCTTTAACGAATAATATATTTCATTGGACTTTGAATTAATTGAATTGCGCCATTCTTATAGCAGACCAAGTTTTAAAGCGAAATGGAAAAAGTTACAAATTAAGCATGAGATTAATGGTTTAATTATAAACAGTGAATAAGGGAACTCTCGAACGCTACTCATATGTTACAATAAACGTTATCATAGTACACATATTGAGAAATTCAGATGATCAATGGTAAGAGCTGGAAATCTGCACTAAAAGGGAAAAAAAATCATTTCTACAAAGTCCAAGAACGATTCTCGAAAAAAAGTACAAATCGAGGCGAGGAAACGGCACTCGACGAAGCCCCGCATCGGAGTAAAGACGGTGGCAGCAGCGGCAACGTCCAAATCGAGCGTCGCACGCCCGGCTCGCATTAAATTCCAATCTGTTACGTCAACGCGCGCCTGCCATCAGCTGCCTTCACGTCTCCCAACTCTCCTCTCGCTCGCGCATCCCCAATATCAGCAGACTGGCAAAAGAGGAGACGAAAGAGCGAGCGAACACCACGGCACGACGGCAGCCCAATATAACCGTCGGCCACCGTCTAATCAAGTCGACGTTATTTGCGCGCGAACGCGTCTAAGGAAGTAGCAGCAGTAGCAGCAGCAGTGGTATACACCCTCTCACCGACTCCTGGCGCGCGAACGCGGCCTGTTCCTCGTTGCTTGACAAAAACGCGATTCGGCGCTGTCGTTTTTCCGGCGTAGCGGCGCCTCGTCTTTCCGGGCCGCGTCTCATCAGTCACCGGGGGATGTGCAAGCCCCTCCCCATCGCCATCTCACTCTTTCTCTCTCTCTCTCTCTCTCACTCTCTTGCTCGCTCTAGTCTTCGAACGCCGATGTGTCAATTAATCCCTGCATCCCAGGGGATACCGTCAGCCAAAGTCCGTCGCGCGCGTACGTAGACACGTGTGTGTGTGTGTGTGTGTGTGTGCAGGCCTCGTCTCCCGTTTTCTCGGCCTCCCAAGAACACACATATATATACTCGCACACACAAGCTCGAGACTTTGGTCGAGTCACCCTCTTACTCGTCGTTTCACGCGCGCGCGAGCGCGCAAGCTCGATGGCTTGTGTGATGTTGAGGAAGAGATGCTCTCTCTCTGTAGGTTTGTCTCGCTTTCGCAAACGCGCCGGCTCCCTCGGCGCCTTACATCTTGTAGCTTCCGAGGAAATTAATCTTGGGAGCATAATGATGGTTACGGATTAAACAAGGGTAGTTTGGCGAAGGAGGCGAAATCTTCATTACCACTTATCGCGATTCTCGCGCGCTCCTAGTGCAGACTGCTGTTCGGCTGTATACGAGAATGGCGAATATTGTACGTCAAAATGTGCGCGCGCGGCGTTTTATGAATTGTCTTTGCAATCGTGATTTATTGAATTTCGGTGGAAATAACGTGGAGCTGATGTTATGATTGTTCAAGCTTTTGTGTCCCCGATTGATATTGATTTGTATAAAAACGATAAAAAAAAAAAGGTCTACTTACTAGAGTGATTAATGTTACAGTGCTGTATTCGTAATTGTAAGACAAATTTAATAATTGTTAGCAGTAGCAAATGTGATTTTAAAGGTTTGCTATTTACTTATATATTTTGATAAACAATATGTACAATACTTTCATATGAATTCGAAAAAAATAAGCATTCATAGAAAAGTTTAAGTTTTTACGTTTTCACAGAAAAATTTTCCTATTTTTTTCATACTAAAATATACAATTTGTACGTAGATAAAAAGGATTGACTTTGAAAAAAAGGTCCGCCCGATCGATTTAAAATCCAAAACACTCTAAGAAGATACAGTTATACGAAACTGCTGATTTTGATTTGACGACGGCAAGGAAGATAGTCGGAATTGACTGATAAAAAAGGTCACGAAGCTCCCGCTATAGAGCAAAGACCGAGTTATCATGTTCTTGGTTGGCTGGACCCAAATCCACCGTCCGGTCGCCTAAATCATCGTGGACAGCTCGATGTTCCAACGGATAACATGTCCTCTCTCTCCGCTGGAAAATACACCCGAAGGCCTTGCTTTTTTGCTACCTACCCGATATAAAGTGAAAAATTTCAAAAGAAAATTAACGCGATATTAACTATATATATCTTTCATTACGATTAATTTCACCTTTTCAATGTTTAAATTAGAAAGTAACGCTAAAACCATCACGCTTAATAAATCTCTTTTTTTCTTTAAACTAATCATTAATCAGGATTTAATGAACAGCTTTGCTCGCCAAACTCTATATATTAATCAAAAAAATATTAAAATAAGTTAATTTCAACATAAATTCTAAATTTCTAGCTTTGTATTTTTTCCAAATCATAAAAAAAAAAAAATTTTATATTCAGAAAGCCGGTTTTACATTCGTACATAAAGAAATTGATTGGTTAGAAAACGAGACTTTCACATTCTCGATAAAATCCCACTTTATAAAAAAACAATGTCTTATTTATGCTTCGCCGAAGATCAAAATTACACCTTTAAATGTGTAGCGCAAGCACTGGCACGATAATCATCAAACCTCTCACAAGCCATGAAAAAGATACAGCCATTAGTCTGTTTTTTGTTTTCCCAAAAAGAAAGAGAAGAAAAAAGAAACAAATCTAGCACACGTAACTAGTATACAAAACACACACGCTATGGCATATGCATCGGAATCCACAGAGCGGCAAGTAGTAGGAGAAATAATAAACACGGGGATAACAAATTGATAATCCGGAACCCTATAACCGTCTCTTACGCGAATGTAGTATTTTCTCTCCTCGGGGGTCGAAATCTGTGCGTCCAGGCCGATATTCCACTAAAAGAAGTTTCCACGCTCGTTGTCGCGCCAAATGGGCCGCTATAAAAGCCTCGGGGGTAGCTGCTGCCTGTCTTGCCCTCATCGCCCCTCAGCGCCCACGCAACAGCAGCAGCAGCAGCAGCAGCAGCAGCTCTCCTTCCTTTCTTTCCCGCGATTTCCGACCTACACTGCTGCTGCTGTTGGAGGGTAGCAGCGCTAGCTTATGGCGGCAAAAAAAAACGCCGAACCCGAGAGTCGTTGCCCCACGCGCATCTCCCTTCGTGCATTTAAAATAATAGTGGCTCTTAAAAAATCACTTCCTTTGGAGGAGGAAAAAAGAGAGAAGAGGGGGGAAGACGTTTGTTTTCCTGCTTTATAAACGAAACTGTAAAATGCGATCACGATGAATATTCAGCATTGTTTCGATGTTTTTAATGTACAGTTTTAAGCCTCTACGATTTTACCTTGATGCTGTAGAAAGTACATAAATAAAAAAAATTAATATTGAAAAAAAATCCACGAGAGGGAGTACAGTATAAGAAACTTCAAGTTTCAATTCAAGGTGAATTTGTGAGAAATTATAATATACTTAGCGCACATAATAGTTTATACATTATAAAATAATTTATGAAAAATTGGGCACTAGATTTTTTGTGTATATATAGCAACTTCAATCTCTATATTTGTTTATATAATACTGCAATCTATATACATTTAAAGTTACTGTCTGCATTATTCATGTAAATAATGTATATAACTCGTAAAAATTGTATGAAAAATGCAGGAATAAAAGAGACAATGACATACTGTTGACCTCTTCAATATTCGATTTGATTGAAACCGTAAATTAAAATGTTTAATAAATGATTTCGTATTCATTCATTAAACTTGTTTTAACGCTCATAATTCACGGCATTGTGCATTAAAAGCAATATTACAGCTCGAGAAGGTAAGACTAAAAATATATAGCGAGCTATTAATTATATCCCCGAGCGCGGCGCACGAAGAAGAAGAAAAAGAAATTTGACGAAACAGATTAAGAAAGTGGAATAGTTTCGAGAAAATAATTGTCTTGTTTCCTCCCTTTTGTTTCGTGCGATCGACGCCGCGCGCGCACACACACTCCTCATATACACAGCTCCAAATAAAGTAGACGAAAATCATTAATCAAAATCTATCGGCGAGATCTTCTCTCCCTCTTTCTTTTGCTTCCTTGTCTCTTCCTTCTCTCTCTCCCTCTCTATATTCTCATTCCGTTCGCTTAAAGTACTGCGATCAACGCACTCACGCACACCGATAGAGAGAAAATGCTCTCACCTCCTTTAAAAAAACTGAATATATGATGGTGAAATAGAAAAAGCAAGACAGACAGAGAGTGAGAGAGAGAGAGAGAGAAATGTATAGAGGGTTGTCTACGACTCAGGATCGTCGACGATGCCAGGAACGTAACTAACCGCGCGGCTCGGCTCGGCGGCGCGCGTTAATAATAATTTTATGTAAATGTCCAAGGGAGGGTGGGTGAGTGGGGGAGGGGGGAAGAGGGAGGAGCAGCCAGGCGAAACGACGGGGGTCCGGAAGCGGGAACCGCGAGGAGAGTATATACGGCAGCCGAAAGACGACGTGACAGGGGCGCCGCGTCCGACGGCGCGCGCTTTAGTCACTCGTAAAACAGAAGTAGGTGTAAAAATACGCAAGGAGGACAATATGCGATTCGAGAGGGAGGGAAGAGTGAGAAAGAGAGAGGGAGAGAGAGAGAGAGAGAGAGAGAGAGAGAGAGAGAGAAACCCAGATTCGGGCATCAGAAGAAATGGCTGCTTTATTGTTCAATGCTCTTTTCAGCTTGTGTCAAGCGAGCGGGAATAATTTTTCTTTTTTTTTCTCGGTTCGTTAAAAAGTATACGATTTGGTGAATCTCGATTGTCATCTATAGTTTTAATAAGATTTTATTTCAGCTAGCAATCCACTTATTTAAGTTGACGCGACGCTTTTCTCGCAGTTCAAAAATACCCAATGCTATATAAATTCTACTGAAAGCTTTATAGATGTAAAATATAGAAATTGAAATCTTCATGGAATAATCGACATGGAAAACTATCTTGAATTCGTATTTAATATAATTTTCGCTACTATTCTAACATTAAAATGATAACGGAATGTCATTTATTATAGCTACAAAGTTTGCATAATTTTATATTTAGCTATGTTACTATAGCAGAATGAAATGCTTCAACTATGCTGGTTAAAATAACCAAATCTTGGCGACGTCTGCAGCTTTGTTCCCTATATCTTGACAATGAAAAAGAATAACATTTTTATAAATTTTACATTAATAATTGTAAAACATTCAAAAAACTTGTAAAGTGCAAACATTACAGCTATTATTCAGCATTTGACTCAACAATTTACATAAATAATTAGTAATTTATTTATCATTTGTACAAAATCTACTCTAGTACTAATGCGTAATGTGCAAACTTACATACACTTGTGCTAAATTTTATTTAAATGCTCAATTTTCCGCATCTAAAATAAGCACTCATGTACTTTTATATGAAGCTTAATTAATCTATTAAATTTAATTGGACATGCAAAGCAATTTCTTGCTTTCACTAAATTTCACTGAGTTTTCTAATCTACAAGATCGCAAGCAGTGTAAGTAGCATCGTACAAAACATTGTAATATAATCTCGCACAACAGCTACTCGAGTTTGAGCTTTTAACGCGTTCTCAAAACATTTTCGGTGAATAGTATTAAAACACGTATTCGAAAATCATCAAGACAGAGACCAATTAAATATAAATTGAACAGAAGAAAAGCTCACCACATAACCATCGTCAACTCGAATGAACTCATTCGCTGCTAACTAAGCGCGAGACACTATACTTACTACATTGACAATTAAAAGAGCATATTTTCGCCCTCCACATCTTAGCCCATTATCAGCTTGTCGGCGCAACGACTTTTTACGAGCTCTTGACATTTTCCGCTCGAGGTTGCAAGTTCGCCGCGCTAACCCAGCCGCAGAAAAGCTTTCAGCGCTCGCGCGCCGCCGCGGCAACAGTCTTAGGCTCCGAGCGGCAGCTAATTACCCCCACGGACATTCCTACCGAACCCTCGGCGAAGTAGTCGTCGCATCCGCGCGACCCTCCGAGGCCGACCTCTTCTCACGCGCGCAGCCTGCACACGTACACACGCGGGAACCCCAGGAAAACCGCGAGCAGTCGTTGGAAACAGCGTGTAGACCGAACGCCACTTTTTACCAAACTTAAGGATATAATATCGTTACCGGTGAATTTCGCATTATATACTTGAAGTGCTTTTTCGTTCGATACGGTCACCCAATGATTTCCGGTGCAATAATCAATTTGAAAAAAGGTTCTTTCTATTTGTACAGTTTTCGAAAGCTGAAAAAAATTTCTAAATACGGGGCATGATTATTCGTTATTTAAATCTATTTATCACATTAAGTAAAAACTAAAAAAAAATAAAAGAGTATTTTCATCTTAAAAAAAAAAATCTACGACAAATTGGTAAAGGACAGTAGTTTTCTTACACTCCATAAACTATTTTCTACGAAATTTATACTCCTTCTCAAATTAAGAAAATTACAAAAATTTCACTCCGACGATTCATATACGCCTACGCATTCATCGTCAAATCGATTTCCAATTGCTGAAACTAACAAAAAACACCTCGAATACTTTGCGCAAGAGAAAGCAATCCAATGTCAGTCAAAATCTTAGCAGTTCGTGCATACACACACACACACACAACAGTGCGTATACCATTCAGTCACACTGTACACTCTCGAGCGACTCGAGCGACGAGAGAGAAGCCGCGCTCTTAGAGGTGAACGAACTGAAATGATCAAGAGAACTCGCGAGCGCCGGGGAATCACATATACGTCGCGGCAGCACCGACTCTAAAGTGCAGATATACACATACCTATACAACGGCACATATACGAGAGATGCGCATATATATATAGCGAGTAGTGCGAGGTGGCAGAGTGTATATACCGTCGAGGTTATAGTCGACGGCAGGAGCTGAAAGGCGGTGAGAGAATATAGTATATAGAGGGAGAGAAGCCGAGCGCGCGCTTTGATCGCTATATACGTGACGAGGGACTTTGCATTGTAAGCTCGCGAGCTAAACGTACGCCGCTGCAGCTACTTTGCGAGTGTGCCTGTATTTGTGCGCCAACTTTTTATTTTCCTCGTGGCTCCCGAAAAAAAGGATGGCATAAACAAGAGAGCGCGAGAGACAGCAATCGCATTGCAGTTAAGAGATTACGGTTTATATTGAATGCTTGTAGATTCGTAGATTAATTCACGAAGATAGATCTGGTGTGTGCGACATTGGTATATCAGTCTTATATCTTTGGGACGATTTTTGGGGCACTTCTCAAGGAGAAATTCACTTTACTGACTGTAGTAACAACAATGATATAATTATTTAATTAATAATACAAAATATTATATAAAAAGCTAACTCCTGTTTGTAACGCATAAATGCAGTTACAATAAAACTTTTATTATGAAGATGTAGCGGTGTCTTCTTATAGTTAATTTAGTATATAAGCAACTCGAAGAGAGACAATTAACGCTAATTACCGACGCGAAAGCTGCCACGACAGTTGTATTTCTGACACGAGTCGCTGAAAGATTCGCTAAAACGTCACGCGCGCGACTTCATCGAAGAATTTTCGCCTTTCGTGCGCTGTACAATTTGCGTCCGCGAGAACAAGTGTCACGTGACATCGAACGTCAGTGGTTCGTTTTCAAGAACCAGCTTTATATTCAAGTATAATATTTTTTTCGTAAAATCAATTTTTTTAATATCTTTTTAAAAATTAAAATTTTACCTCCTCTGACGTATATAATGTACAAGGTAATCTATTCCTAAGTCTATAAATATGGTTTATTGCAATAAAATAATACCTATAATTAAAGTATCCAAATGAATAAAAAGTATATACGGAATAATGTCCATCAACAGATCAAATAATATTTTTTTCAACATATTCCTACACACTCCAATTTTCTCACTGCCCAGGCTCTCGAAATCAAGTATTTGCTTAAGAAGCAAAGAAGCGCAAAAAACCAACCGGAGCCGCGCGGCGTCTTACGGTCACGCTCTCACATCCACGCTCTTCTCTCCAATTTTTCATTTTTTTTCTCCCCCTCCTTCCCTCTCTTACTCTCTTTTCTTCATTTCAAGGGAGATTTCGTTAATAAATGCTCGAGTTCCACTTCTCTCTCTCTCTCTCTCTCTCATCCTCGAAACTTTCTCTTTCTCTCTTTCTCTTTAATTTCCTCCGGGTGTCTCGCGAAGCGCTTGTCGGTGCGGCTGCTGCTGTTTCTGCTGCTCTCTTTCTCGTTCTCACAAGAGAGAGAGAGAGAGAGAGAGAGAGAGAGAGAGAGAGAGAGAGGCGCGCGGCCGGGCCGCGAGATTATACGGCCGCAGAGACGATTTATCAGGAGGCCTGACTTACAAGTTCGCCACGGAAGTATAGCCGCGCGCAGTGTTTGCTGAGAAACACGTTCATAGCGTAGCGAAGCGATTACCACCGCACGAGAGCAATCATAATGATATGGTCGCACGATCTCTCTCGCACCGCGCGCAGCTCCGTGCACAACACAAGTGCACGCGGCGGCTTTCTACGATAAGCGGGAAAAATATTTAAGCCGCCGCCGCCGCCGTCGCCGTGTACTGTGCTGCAGGTTGCGCCCGTTCTGCGCGCGATATATTCTGATGCCAACGGCTTACAAGAGACTACTTTTCTAGGTTACAGCTTGTAGTTTTCTCGGCGGAGAGGTGATTTCTTTTTTTGAATAGCTCCGCTACTCTCCTTGGAAACAATCTGCCGCGATGAAGAACATCGGTAGGTTTCGTTTTTGTGAAAATTAGGGCGCAATATGTAATGAGAAATGATCTGTGAATGGGAAAAGATTGTTGGAAACTACGTTTTTTACGATAACGTGCATCAGCTTCTGTAAAATTCAATAAAACTTTTCTCACTTTTTGCTACATGTGACTTAATAATAGGTATACACTCCGAACCAATTTTTAGTACATGTGCCGCAAAACCGCGATTCCCCGAAAAAGATCACGCATCCACAATCGGGTTAGTGCACGCGCGTGCCCACATCCACTCCATTCTCCACTTTGGCCAAAAATACAAACTCACTACTGCACATTTCAAACTCCATCGCGTGAATATCCTATGTATCGTCTGTTATACACACAAGCGACGACGCCGCGAATATTGAATGCTAAAGCTCGTTCCTCTCGCTCTTCGCCGATGGAAGCTCGGAGCACTCGCGCGCGCGCGATCGATCTTTTCGCTCTCTCTCTCTCTCTCTCTCTCTCTCTCTGTGTATACGAGCGCGAGAGAGCGTGACTCGCTGAATCTCCGAAAACCGAAACGTCCGAGCAGCCCTGCTGTATACATGTATATATATATGTATCCACACACACGCACACACACGCACACACACATACACACACACAAACACAGAGCGAGAGTGCGAAGTTCGAGCTCTGGACGTGCGAGAGCTGACCGAACGCCGGACGGCCGAGCGCCTTTCTGATTGATGATCGCCACTACCGCGGACGCTTCTCTCTCCTCCCTCTCTCTCTCTCTCTCTCTCTCTCTCTCTTGCACACAGGTTTTTTCTGCTTCTCGCTCTCTCGCCCTAGCGCCCGCCGGCGGTCCACGTATTGCCTGGCTGCTGCTGCTGCTGCGGCGTCCTGACATATATGTATACACAGGCCGAGAAAAGAGACCGTGGCTCGCTTTCATTCTTTGGCAGTGCCGAGCGATTCGCCGCTTGTTTTCAGAGTACTGCAGAGACTTGGATTTTCTTTTATGCCGAGCTTCGTGTGTCGTGTATGCTTGTGTGCAGCGGCTTGCGCGATCACACTTTTATGGAATTCTCTTGGATGAGTTCGTTTTATTCGTCAAGTTTCGCGGAAGATCGACGGACCGGTTATTGATACTGAATCGAAGATATTACATTGTTTACATGGTTCTTTTGTTGGGCATTTTTAAAGGACTATAACTCTTTTTGGATTGTTTACGTAAATACAGATTTTAGAAAGGTAATATTTTGTGACTTTCAACGCGTATTAATTAATAAAAATTGTATTACAATTTAACGAATTCATAGAAAAAATTATAACAAATTTTTAAATATTTAGATTATTATAACTGAAAGAATCAGTAGTATAAGCAGATAAGCATTAATTCTTGATTTAAGTCTGCTTTATGTAACGCATAGAATGATTAAATCATGAAGCTGCTAATGCGTTAAAATAAACATCCCTATTGATTTTATCAATCGAATTTCATTTCTATAGACAATGTGTACGAGAATTGTGATGTTGCGTGAACTTGGTAATCTAAGCACGACGAAATATTTTTAAGCGTGAAAAAGGTTTACGACTTGTCATCATAGAGAAAAGTGAAAATCCATCATCTTAGGATGATTAATAGATCTCCCAGGCGTGCGCGGAGAAGAACACTGTACTAATCGCACTAGTGTAAATACTTTTAAGAACTCACGGGTTCATCCATTATTCAAACCAGTCTTTAAATTTGTGCAATAAAGAAGCAGTAATTGCAGTTATTTAAAATTCTGTCATAAATGTACAAAATGTTCATAATTTAAAATTCCCGCGTGTTCTAACCGCTCTCACAACTATTATATAGCGGCGAGAACTTGATGAAATAAAAAATGATGCTCTCGCGCCCGAGTAAAGTTGAAACTTTTAACTGGATAAAAAATACATGTTCATAGCTGAATTCGAAAGTTTTGAGAACCGAAACCATATTGATTGGCGGTTGAGGTAGGGAACGGTTCGATGGGCGAGAAACAGGATTGGAATAAGCCGCGGAGGGCGAAAGGGCACGCGGCGGGATAGGAGCGATGAAAAGTGACACTGCAAAAAAGTGAAGCCCCCCCCCCTAAACCTCATCCCGCGAGTTTCGCTCGTCACTTCCATATAAATGTAAATCCCCAATTTCTCTACAACTGAATCAAGCCGAATTTCACCCGATTTTCTTAAATAACATAACAATATTTAGTTGTTTAAGTAATAGCTTTGAAGAAGCTAAAATAATATCATTTTGATACATCTTAGACGCAGCACTGAATATAATTATCATCAGCAATTTACAGCTTGTGCAGAACATAAGATGTTTTAGAAAGAAGAATTACAATTACATTTTTCTAATTAAATTTCAAAAACTACAATGTGTAATTATTAGCTAATTTTTTTAACAGAAATGTAATAAAAACTATTTTCCGCATACTATTGCCTGCATCATGCAGCACTACTTTTACACACATACGAATCCAGTCTAGGTGTAAAATGTCTGGTGAAGTCGAATCGTTAATAAGTCAAAGCCACAAAATCGGCATCGTCCGGAACAAGTTAAACGCTTGCACGATAGGCTGTTCGGGGACTCGTCGAAGTATAACTAACTGCTCGCGATTCCGAAACGCGTTATTTAACTCCTAATCGAGCAGTATTCGCTCGCGCACGAATGGCCTGGCATGACTCGCGAAGAGAAGGGAGGAGAGAGCGGGAGAAAAAGCGGGAAGAATCCTGGCGGTTATATGCAAAAGCTCTCTCCTCAGTCCGCAGTGGCTTCGCTTCCTTTCATTGGGGGCAATATTTCTTTTCCACGAGTCCCTCCGGTCTTTATCTAACAAGGAGCAAATCATTTCCCTATTATTTGCTCGCTATCGCGCTCGCTCGCTCTCGCCGCTCGACTTTTCTTTTACCTCCTCCTCCTCGACCTCCTCCACCTCCCCCAATCTCCTACTTCTTCGTTTTACGGAGGGCCTCTGCACATCCAAGCCAGAAAGGAGGAGCTATACTTTTTGGAGGCCATCCAAAAACCTTATCCATTGTCGTATTCCACGCTTGAGAAACGCCAGGGCACACTTGCCACCACCTGATTTACAAGTATCATTCTCTCTCTCCCTCTCTCTCTAGCGGCGCGCGAGAAGGAGGTAAAGGATTGCTTTGTTGCTGGGAATTTTTAAATTTTAAATTTACATCCTTTTTGGGTTAATTTCTGAATTTTGGTCGGCTACTAGCTACATGCATATGCTTGAATTGTAGTACCGTGTACATCTTTAGACCTCCGTAAAATGCGAATAAGAGAAGGCAATCTGCAATCAAATTCTTGAATCTAAGAATTTACATTTACAGTTAAGAGTATTAATTCAGTAATCTCGTTAAGTCCTGAAAATAACTTAATAGTAAAAATTTTTTACTTCGATGGAATTACCATCTTAATCAACCAAAACCTAATATAGAAAAACTTGTTCTAGTAAAAAGTAATAATAGTCACTACCATCTTGTCGGGTGTGAGGAAGAACCCACTATCTCAGCGGAGCGGTAAAAAAACCGCTATCGCAGCAGAGCGCTGAGAAAGACATCATCTCTCTTGAACGATGAAGAACATGCCATCTCAGCGGAGAACCACAAAATCCGCCATCCCGTTCGAGTAGTGAAAAATATACCGCTTGAGACATACTTTTTTACTCAATTTTAGATCGACATTACTTACACATACTTTATAACTTTATCGATTTAAAGCATAATATTATATACAACTAAACTAAAGAAAATTTATGAATTGTGTACTCTTGGTACATATATGGAAAAGAAACTTGTAAATTAATTAAAAAATAAAATAATTATCATTATTTTAAACTTTAAATTACGTATTAATCTGTAGATTTTTTTTAGTTTATATACATATATGTGAAATTTCACTGTAAATCGATAGATATAAAGCGTGTGTAAGTACTGACAACACAAAAGCGTCTTTCTAAGCGCTGATCTGAAATAGCAGGCTGCTCCTTCCACCCGGCGAAATTTAAACTACATCTGGTACAGTGTACACATTTTTAAAACGAAAACAAATCAATTTACCAAATAAATTGTATGTCTCGAAGCTTGCAATACTTGAGTACACCATAATATTAAATTGGATGCAAAAGAGCACCTGCAGTTCCCGAGCAAAAAGTCCTTCAAGCCCCGCACCGAACCCTAATCAAGTATCGCTCGGGCACGAGGTCGTATATATATACGAGCATTTACTTTAGTTGGCGGCAAGTGTATTACGAGCTCTCGGGGATCGCTGTGCAGTGTTATAGAAGTAGTCGTCGTTGCTCTCGAGTGGACCAAAGGGCTCGCGGTCGCTTTAAACAATTATCACGAGGGTCTTTTGGGGAAAGCGAGAGAAAGAGGGAAGCTGGACAAGGGTGGTAAGTTATTGCCCTTGAGCTTGCTTACGACAGTTGCCCTCTCTCTCTTTCTCTCTCTCTCTCTCTATGCGGTTCACTGTGTGCGAGACACACTTGACCGGCCTTGGGTAAATCGACGTGGGGTGATTATTGCAGTTTAATACTTTTACGACTTATACGACTCCAACTGTTGCACGATTTGAATGGAATTTTTCTGCAAACAGAATTTTTGTATTTTTGCGCAGAAATTAAGGGTCAATTGTCATTCCCCAAATATATGGACTCAAAATCGAAAATAATTTTTTAAGCGACTAATAATAGTAGTAGTATCCAACTAAATTCAGATTCACGTTTCACAACTGTCTTATCGCATTGCTATTGTAAACGCTATATGAATGATCATTTTACAAAAATTAATGGAAATTCCTGCCGGTAAACCGACAATAGCTCTCGCTAAACAAACACCACTCAATCTGCACGCGCTTTGCTGGCAATATCGTGCGAATAAAACACAAAATGCCATTAAAATCTAATCAATCAGGATTAAATTTAATTAAATTACCCATAGCAATTGCGGAGCCGAGCGCAAAATACGGCAAATTTTCACATACAAATACAACAAGTGCACAACTTGTGCGAGTTGACACGTTAATTCGATACCTGGCGCGAAAAAGCTTGTGACGACTGTGCAAGTCCTTTTAATAGACTCTGCTTTTTCAGATATACAAAAGCATTTATGGAAATCGAATAAGCTGCATTTTGGTAGATTCTGGAGATACTGATTAAGAATAGAGGCTTGACATCAATATATTATAATCGATTTCAAATTGTCTCCATTTTTATTCGGACTTTCATGCTAAAAAACCTCGTTCATCTTTCTTTCAACATTAGAGTCATAGTTTGTTTACATATTGAAGATCCTTCAATTATACTTTAACTAAAAGTCTCAGTAGATATGTAGTAAATTGAAATCACAAAAAAGATTACCTTTCAACTGTTTGTTTTGACTATCGTAACACTCAAGTATCGCAACCTCAAAGCATACCGCACTCGCAACTATACATTACCCGAGCCACAAGAAAATGTCTCAGCAGCATCAGCAGCAGCACGTAAGAATCGGCTGAATATAAAAGGAGGCTCGTAAATCTCGGGGTCACACGAGCTCTCTAGGGGCTCCCCCGAGTGTCCTTTATAGCATTGTTAACAAGTAATGTATGCCGGGTCCTCTCACGCTCTCACATTCTCCCACCCACCCGTACGTTTAACATTCTTTAACATTATTATACACATGGCGCCCGTCTGAGGGTTTCTCCTCGGGGCAGCAGCAGCAGCAGCAGCAGCAGCAGCAACAGCAGCCGCGACCCTTTTCCGGCCTCGGCCCCGAAAAGGAGAGCAAGTGCTCCAAGGCAGAGTATAACCTCTTCTCTACCCTCTCGCTTACGGTCGCCTCTCCTTTTTATTGCCCGCCCGCGCGCGGCTCTCTCGTTTCACCCTTTTCTTTCACCTACCTACACACGCCACCCTGTGAATCTAATTTCTTTTCTCCGGGGCTACTGAGAGAGTGAGAGAGAGAGAGAGAGAGAGAGAGAAAGCGAGAGAGAAACGCAGTGTCTCGCAATTTCGTTCTATTCTTTCGTAATTATGAATACGAACGCAGGCCCGAGCGAGGAATGGCCGCGGCAAGTTGAATTATAACGGCGAGCGGCGGAGCTGGGCCAGGCGATGTAATGAATAAATATAATAAAGCGCACCTGCACGGCCGCGCACTCGTTTTATTTTGGTTGGTGGCTGTTGCTGCTGCTGCCGCCGTTGGATTTATTTTCGGTTTAAGCGGCGATTGTTTATGTGTTTAGCATATTTTAGCGAGGCCTGCTGCACGTAGTAAGAGCAGTAGGATGCGCTTGAGAATGAGAGAATACTAGCGTACTCGCGTGGCTGGTGCATGGGTTGAAAAGTGTACTTTGGATTGTTTGTGGATTCCTCGTGCAGTTGGTTAAAATGATGAAATTAATATGGATTCATGTGGAAATCGTCAGCTGATTTATTAAGCGGTTATCCATAATTTTATTATAGAAATGCTCAGTTTATTAGATTCGAACCACGCACACTATAGAAAATTGACAATTTCAGTTTAAAACGTAAAAGGTCTCTTAAAAATAAGTGGCTTATACATATTTTTTGCACTGAACTAGAATGATTATTCTATGACTACAATATTTTTAGAGGACAAAACATTATTGATTTGACTGTAACTAATTTTAAATAGTGTATATTACTCTTCGTCGGACGAACTTATGCTATTTTTGCCTGTGTGTAAATTGACCGCTAACTGGAGCAGCGTACTTTCGTACAGAGTTGCGTATGTTATTCTGCTTTGATCCCTGGTTAATAATTGTGTATTTTCGGCAACGACATCTGTGACAAATAACATTTTTTTGTAACAATGACTCTTAGAAAAGAACTGAAGCTACTGAATAAAATAATACGCATTTGAAAAAATTAATCGATGGTACTAATGAGAATGGCTTCTAATTACTTAGTCCAACATTCTCACCAAAACAAAAAAAAAAAGAATATTGAAAAAGCATCTTGATAAAAAAAACGCTCCTGGCGCAAAACGAGCCCGCGGCGAACAATTGAAATGATTAACAAAAGCAATTACTTTGCCAGGGAGAATTCGATCGTGCAGAACTTCAATCGTGCGAGCGTGGCAGAAAGTGCGCGACTATATACGTCGATTCTCTCGCGCATTCGCATCAGCTGCTCGACGTGCGGCTACTCTCGCAAAATCAATCTCGCCTCGAGCCCAAGAGACTCGAGGCACCCTTCTGTTTACGGAAAACTTCTCTCGCTTCCAGGATCTCGCTCTCGACTTTGGTCTTCTTTCTAAAAAAAAACTACGTGTGAGTGTGTGAGAGAGAGAAAAGTAGGGACGAAGGAAATAAAAGAAACGCAAAGAGGTGAAAACTAATTTCTTGATCATTTGCGTCCCGTAGACGTAAGCTTCCTTCTTCGCGCATATAACAGTCGCGAGAGTCTCGAAGTCACCGTGAACTCTCGTGCGAAAGTTATACGCCAGAGCCTCGCCGACTTTTCTTTTCTAGCAAAGCTATATATGTATATACGTGTCGTTCTGTATCAGATCGAGACTTACGAGCCGTTCCCTCCTTTTCGCTCTTCGTTTCTTCGCGTTATTGCTGTAGTTCTGTACTGGATAAAAGTTCGTTTGAATCTGTTCGAATTCTTAAGTTTGTCATCTCTTCTTTATTTCCCTTGTAAAAGAGAAGAATTTTAGAGAGTCCCAAGGTAAAAGGAGCTTTATTCTAGTACAGTATAGCGATAAGTTGTACGAACTAAATAAATGTATCAAACTATTTAAATTTGGTTTTATATTTTCATCGTTTGTAGTTACATTCAGGCAATGTAGGAACACACAACTTAAACGATATATAGTTTATGTGCGATTCAATCGTAAGTTCAACTAGATTTTTTAAAACATTGATAATCTAAAATAGTACTTCATTGCCATATACCGATACAGACAACCTTGCTTACAATAAAAAGCCATTTATTTCCGAAGCAACAAAGTTTTTCCTTTCCTCTATAATCCTGCAGATCTAAAAATAGTCATAATCGTTGTATCCGCCAACTAATCAGTTTCGTATCTCAGCACATTATCGCATTATTCGTCGAATACACCAACACGTTTTATCATATATAAAAAAAAAAAAAAAAACGGAATATACACGGTTCCCCTCTGTACACACGTGCACATATAAATACAGGCGCGCGACAATTACGCACGTCGACCTTATAACGCAGCCTATTGTGCGTCAACACGACGGAGCAACGCAGCGGAAAAAAATGAAACAGAGCCATGGAAAATGGCCAAAATCAATCGACTTATATTATACCGTCGCTATACAAAGTTCAACGTCCAGCTGTTTTCCGAGCCTATATATCTCTCAAAAGAGCACACATGTATATGTATATGTATGTATGTATATATGCATCAGGCACACACTCGCCGCTCGCGCCGCACGTTACACACTTCACCTGAACGCGGGAATGGCCAAGCGAGTCCGCAACTCCTCTCTTTTCTCTCGCTCGCTCGCTTTTTCTCCCTCTCGCCCCACCCCGATGATTGCAGGTTGTACGCGTTTGGCACGCCTCCGAAAACATACACACCCATATAAATACACACACACACGTGCACACACGCGAGTATATTCTTTCTTTCTTTCTTTCTCTCTTTCTCCGCGTTGGTTGCAGTGCATGTGTATACATGTACACTCGGGGAACCCCATATCCAATTTTCTAGACGGGGAAACCATAATCACAGGTTGCCGCTCGCTCGCGCTACATCGCGTGTGTCGGCAACATGGCCGTCGCGTCACGGACTCGTTCTCTCTCGCTCTCTCTCCCTCTCCCTCTCTCCCTCTTTCCTCCTGCTTCCTCCATGTCTTTTTTGTCCTTTTCTTATATACCCCGAAGGAGCCTCGCTCGCGAGCTAAGGAGCGAGTTGCGGTATATACATCGGCGTCAATATTTTTATTTCTGTCCTTTTTTTTAAAAGCGAGGCTCTTCTTGCTCGCGCTCGCTCGTTCTTTTTCTGACTCGACGTGTATATGCGAGAGGCTCCATAGCTCTTTGCTCTGGCTATATGAGAAAGGTGCTCAACGCTGTTATTATGCTGCGCGTCCGGGAGAGAAAGAGAGAGAGAGGGGGAGAGAGAAAGAGAGGCAGGTTTTTAAACGCTATGCTAATGTTCATTCGATCCTCCTGCTGCTGTTGATGCTGCTGTTGCTGATGCTGTTGCTGCAATGATGAGGCACGTGAAAAATAGTGGCAGGTGGATAATAGCGACAATTTCTTTGCCGATTTTGCTCTTCTCGCTCGGTTCGTTCTCTTCTGCTTGCTTATACTCCTATACACCGTCATTTTTGAAAGTGGACTATTTGAGTTTATGTACGTGAGAAATCTAGGAGAATCAAAATAATTTCTGTGAAATAATTTCCTTTAAACTTGATCCATGCGGTTTTATACTTTTGGTATAATGCGATTTAACTTATTAGTTTTCGTTGTATATAATTTAATTTTATTGCATAATCGTATTTCTTTTTTTTTTTTCATAAAATAGCAGCAATCATATCAGCTGAGTAAACTATTTCTTGGAGTCATGTCTATACCACTTGCAGAGCGTTTTATTACTGCAATCTCGAATGCAAACTATTGATTAAGTACATACATACTATAAAAAAATGTACTATAAATATCGCAAACGCAATGGGAGTTAAAGTCAAGTAAGATAATTACACAAAGATCAAAGCCAGTAGTTTATGGTCAGATAGCTGTCTCCGTAAACATTAAGAATTGCAGTATAGAATTCACAATCAACACTCATACTTAGGAATCCAATTATAGTTCCTCTTACATAACATAATATTTTTCTCACGCGACGCTTGTCCCATCATTGTAGGTATACAATAATAAAGAAGTATTAGTAAGGTAATCCTTCGCGCTAATTTATCGTATATCCAAAAGTAGCACACTCGCGATGATTAATTCCTTGGAAATTTATCTACATAAATAAGCAGCAGCCGACAAACGAACTGTTTTTAAGCACCGCGCACCAATATCGCACCGCCTCATCAATATTCAGCTCCTTTTTATTCTCGAATCAAGCAATAGATTTCGCGGCGGCGCAACTTTGTGCCGGGACAAGCCCTCGAAACAGTGTTTTGCCTCGTTTCTCATATATCTTTCATCGCTTGCTCAATTCCTTCACCGTATATAATACGCGCGCACAAACACACGCACGTACACATAGAGAGTCGGCGCCGCCTCGGTGTTTCCTCTTGTCTCCGCTGTAATCTCCTACTCGTTTCTGCAGTCTACTGTTAATTGATTACGAGCTACGAGTGTCCTCCCCCTCGCCGAAATAATATACATCCTCGGTGCAGAGACCACCTAAACTCGCGTGCGAGCTTATACGTATATACAATATAACGCAGCTCCGCATGGTTTTGTTAGCATCCCCCAACGGCATAAATCCGTAATAAGGCGGACTCGCGCGGTGGGTGTAGGTATAGTATACATATATACATACACATATAGCTACTCGCGAGAGAGAGAAAGACTCTCTTCCCACTGTACGGAGACGCGTTTATGCCGTGCATTATACGGGAACGCGAGGCGCGCAAGCCGTCAACCGCTAATTATCCTGAATGGCGTAGTAGTCGCTCTGCTTCTCCATTGTTTTATGAGAGCGAGCCTTTTTAACTTTCCCACCTTCGCTATAGTCCTGTACATATATCGTGTACGTGTGCAGCACTTGTTAAACGGGAAAGGAGAACTGAAAATGATTTCTTATATATATAGGCGTGTGCGCGCACCAACGAAAATGAGTTTCTTAACTCGTTGAGAACTTTTCCTCGGAATAACGAAGTTTGTAGTTTGATTGGAACAAAATGAGCTCCTTGAATGCTCTTTATTCGGTAATGGATGTATAGCAAAAGCGGATAGCTAGTTAATAGTTTGAATTATATATATATATATATAATTAGTCCCTCATTTTTCGTTTTAGAGAGTATTTTTTATATAAAGAGATTCGCTCTTAAATTTATTTTAAAATTTGATGCAAATATAACAGTGAATCTTCATAATCTTTTATACACTGTGAAACTCCATTAGTTCCAATGACAACAACAACCCCCAACGTACCTAGCGTCAATATTTGAAAAGAAAAAAAAAATAATACTTACGAATTTCAGAACGATATTTAACATTCCAAGGTATAATGTAACTGTTACAATTAGAAACATTTCAAAGAATATGAATTTAAAATTAATTGTCTTAATAGAAGCTTCATTCAATTTGAAAAGTAATGCCCTGTAATGATCTTATAACTTGAGCGCTCCTAAACGATTTAGTAGCCCCAATTTAATGGCCCTCGACCAAATTAAAAACAAAGAAACTGAAATTTCAACTGAACTACTCGGGCCTACGTGAATACGATAATAATTGTAACCGCAACTATTATCCATGGTTCTCGGTTGCAAGCCAATCCGTCAGTCAGAAGAAAAACCTCATCATCTCGAAATGACCCCCTGCATCCGTCCGGCATTAGAAAAAACGATAGAATTCACCGGATATACACCCAGAGTACCAACGGATCGAGCGAAATAAATCAAAACCGTCCCCGCACGTAATAGAACTTTAAATGTGTCCAATCTGTTCACATGACCGCACCAAATTAGTACTCCACGCGCCTCTCTGTATTTGTACACACAAAGCTGCTGCTGCTGCTGCTGCTGCTCGAACTAACCGTGGAAAATCGTCGCGTCCACACACTGTCCACTCGCGCGCATCATCATCCTCTTCTCTCTTCCTCTCTCCGTTATACCCTTGGACTCTTTTTTTCTTTTTCTCTCGCTCGCATTTGTTCCCGAAACTGTATACCTATGCGCTGCCGCTGCTGCTGCTTCGTCTGCTCCCTGTCACTCATTTTTCACAGCGAACGTGCGCATATACCCGTATACCTAACTTCCCTCCCCTCTGAAGTCGGAGCTCGTCGATCCGGCCTCTAGAAGAAGAGCAGCAGCAGCAGCTTTTGTTCTTCGCGGCGGCGGCGGCCTGCACTGAATTTTTCCTCGCCACGGGGGAAACAAAAGACAAATTACGCTCTCGCGTCGCGCCGACCAGTGCAGCAGCTACGTTATAGCCTATAGTTGCCGTCGTGCGCGACCCTTCCCGCACCTGTCTATGCGGACTCTCTGCCAAGGCGCCAGAAAGCGGTCACTTTGTACTCTCGTACTAACATACGATGCCAACATTTTTCTTTCGCTCGTCTGCCTGCGGCTCCATGAAAACCTGTCATTTTTCGCATTTTCCTCTACCTCCCTCTTACTGCTCTCTAGTATCGTAATTAAAAGACTGCGAAGGGCCGACAGAAGGCATTCGTTTTGTCTAATAGCTTTTACTATAGTTCTTCACGGCAAAATCAGAATTTTTTTCTACTGCTTGTGTATTTACTACAAAAATAAATTAAATTGGTATAACAATTTGTGGTTAATCGTAACTTCTTGCAATGTGTAAATTATCAATGCTTTAATTCAAAATTATACAATAACTTGTTAATTATAGTAATATTGATAAGATATACAGCGTATTTGCATGTTTTCGTGAGAACAAAACGAAGGGCTAATTTTCATGATAAATAGAGATGAAAACAATATTTGTTTCATCTTGCGATATCCATGTACGAGTCATAATGCCGTGAAAAATTCAAATAAAGCCTGCAAATTGTAGCAAACTGATTACCTTATAATTAAGTTACCTTGCCGCTCATTTTGATCCAGCGGAAGTTGTGCGTTGCGGCATCGCGAGCAGACTAATGATTAGTAGGAGCAACTACAACAAAGGAGGACTTTTTTTCTATCATTTATTTTTCTTTTTTTGAAGGCATGAAAATTAATTTTAAAAGGATCTCTCCCGTCTTTCTACATTCATGAGAGATTATTGTATTTGTTATTCTAATTTTTTGCTCCAAAGTATTGCAGAGTAAGCAATCAGCTTCTGAGAACTTGAGGTTTCTTACCAAGCCGCCACAGGATATTGCACGAATTCTTTTTTTAATGATTATTTCCTGCATAAATATTACTAAATGAACATAAATCTTCGTAATAACTTTAAAGCGTGTATATGCAAATAGTTTTTATTCACGATATGAAGCAACCGATTCATATTAGGTATACATTTTCTTACTCTGATGAAATGATAGACAGAAATGATTTACTAATGATGATTTACTAATTATGCGAAACACCTGCTTAACAAATTTTCTTCTTCATGAAAATATTTTAACAGGCAACTTCATCTCTTAAATGACTGTTCCAGCAAGTGTGTTTTAAACAATTACGATACGAATTATAGATAAAAGAATTCTGACTTTTAAATGCAATCAATAAAGGAAAAATATTTTTCTCGTGATAATTAATCGCATAGAATTTCCATTTTCTTGCCAACCTTGAAATAAAATGTTAACTTTCTCTATCCTGTTTCTAATACGGTACCAACCAAAAGATTTAGTAGTCTTGTTCCAACAAAAATGCAGACTTTTCGTTCTAAACCTTGAGCACTGAACGTCCCGTCCACAAAAAGAAAAAAAGAGCAAGCAACATCTGAGCATTTGTCAGCCAAATATCGCATTCAACATATATCACAAAAAACTGCAGCGGGAAAACGTATAAGCTAACCTGCATCGAAAATATTCACGCGCACGGCTGCACGAGCCAAGCGACGGCCGACGGCAACTGCAGTACAACCTCCTATCGATGATTGAAGCCTCTATCTCTCGCTTGCTCGGAAAGCTCCGTACTATAATCAGCCCGACTATATTCGCTCTCTCGTAGCTGCATTGTTATCTCTCTCTCGCTTCCCTTGTGTTTCTTTCATTTTCGGAGGTGTTGCGTTCACGCGACTATGTCGAGAGAAGCTACGCAGCAGCAGCAACGAGCGCGCGAGAGTTTCTTCTCGTCGGCTAAAAATAACGAGAGGCTAAGCCAGGCGAGACGGTAAAATTTATTTTCAGTGGAACTTGACTGGCTCGCCTCTCGTGGTATAGGAAAAAAAGTTTAATATGTAGTACGCGCAGAGAGCCGAGGGATCTCGCCGAGCGAACGCTCATAAGGGGTTGACGGCGCCAGTGCCTTGGCGGCTCTCGCGTAATTATGGCTCTCTCTCTCTCTCTCTCTCTCTCTCTCTCCGACGTCTTTTTGATAAAAAAGATGGATGTCTCCGAGTGAGACCCAAGTGACAGCTGCTTACTTTTTGTACAATTGCAAGAAAGTTTGAAATATCGTTTTTAAAATCTCCTCTTTCTCTCGCTATACCAAGAGACGCGCGCTACCATCTCTGCATACCGAGAGAGTGGCAGTGCTTCTACTCGAGTGATTATGCCAAAATATATATATGCCAAGTGTTTTCGAGGATAAGGATACTTTCTCACTCGTGTTTGAAAATGTCACTTTTTGTCGCGAATCTCGCTGCGCAATTATAATTGGCTCACAGTTGATGCTTGAAGCGCATTTATTAAATTATTAATCATTTAAAATTACACCAAGTGTCTGATAATGATAAATGTGAAATATTAAACATTCTATATATTTAATTTTCTATTTTATAGCTGCACTTTCATTAAAAAAAGTATACATTTAAGAATGTATGTACACAGAGAAAAAAATTCAATTGATTCAACAATTTTTCATAGTTGAAATAGCGCAAACTCTAATATTGTCAAATTAACAACGAATCGTTGTAGAATGGAAGACGGAAAAATCGTTATGTTAACAGAACATTTATTTAATCCAAT